>JACMZG010000062.1:0-62223 GCA_018340805.1 Microvelia longipes
AGCAATTTCACAATTCGCCCATACGCGCACGCGTCCAAAAAATATTTTTTTTGAAAATCATGGTGGGGTATTTCAAATTGTAGTATCGTGGGTGAGTACCAAATATGCATCGCTTTTTTCAAAATGGCGGTATTACACCGCCAAAATCTCAAAAAACACAAAAAATGCTTGTCCCCTTTAGGCATAAGGAGAAGCCCTAAAAATATGGGACAATAGCCAATAAAGCACTTTTCGGGCCATAGAAATTCTTCGGAGAAAAAGTTTCAAAAGTTATTTTTAGCAATTGCAAAGGCCATGACGCGCACGCGCCAAAAAAAATTTTTTTTGAAAAAATTTCATGTGGGGTATCAATTGTTAGGTATCGATGGTAAGTACACAATATGCATCGCTTTTCAAAAATAGCGGCAATTCACCCGCCAAAATCTTCAAAACTACCAAAAAATGGCGGTCAAGTATTTGTATGTTTGTTTTTTATTTTTACTCTTAAGAAGGTACTAAAAAACATATTAAAAAGGCGAGCGAAGCGAGCCCATGATTTTCTGCCTTGCTTAAAACTGTTTCTCTTATAATAGATATTGACAAACAAGCACAATAAAGGCGGCGAAGCGAGCCTAGTATGCATTGGTTTTTTATTATTTTATACATCTTAAGAAGGTACTGACTAAAAATTAACAAATAGGCGAGCGAGCGAGCCCATGATTTTTATTTGCTTTTCTTAAATGTTTTCTCTTCAAAGTAGATATTGACTAACAAGCACTTAAAGGCGAGCGGAAGCGAGGCCTAAGTATTGCATGGTTATTTTTTATTATTGTATATCTTCAGAAGGTACTGATAAACATATACAAAAAGGCGAGGCGAAGCGAGCCCATGATTTTTATGCTTATTTAAAATGTTCTTTTAAAGTAGATATTGACTACAAGCATATTAAAGGCGAAGGTAGCGAGCCCAAGTATTGTACGTTTTTTTTTCAATTTATATCTTAATAAAAGCGTTACTGATAAAACATATACAAAAAGCGAGCGAAGCGAGCCCATGATCTTATGCCTGTTAAAAATATTTCTCTTATAATAAAGATATTGACAAACAAGCACATAAAAGGCGAGCGAAGCGGCCTAGTATTGCATGGTTATTTTTTTATTTTATACTCTTAAAAGGTTATGATAAACATAAACAAAATAGGCGAGCGAGCGAGCCTGATTTTTTTGCCTTATTTAAAATGTTTCTCTTAAAAGTAGATATTGACTAACAAGCACTAAAGGCGGAGCGAGCGAGCCTTAAGTATTGCATGGTTTATTTTTTATTTTTTATACTCTTAAGAAGGTACTGATAAAACATATTACAAAAGGCGAGCGAAGCGAGCCCATTGATTTTCATGCCCTACGGCATTAAATGTTTTGGCTTATAATAGATTGACAAACAAGCACATAAAGGCGAGCGAGCGAGCCCTAGTATTGCAATGGTTATTTTTATTATTTGTTATCTCTTAAGAAGGGTACTGATAAAACATATAAAAACGGGGCGAGCGAAGCCGAGCCATGAATTTTTATGCTTATTAAATGTTTCTCTTATAAAGATATTGACAAACAAGCCACATAAAGGCGAGCGACAGCGAGCCCTAGTATTGCATGGTTATTCTTTATTCATTATTATACTCTTTTAAAAAGGTTACTGATAAAACCAATAAACAATAGGCGAGGCGAGCCGAGCCTCAGATTTTTATGCCTTTCTTTAAATGTTTCTTCTTAAAGTAGATATTGACTAACAAGCACATAAAGGCTGTGGAGCGAAGCGAGCATCTGTATGGCATGGTTATTTTTATTATTTATACTCTTAAGAAGTACTGGATAAACTATACAAAAAAGGCGAGCGAGCGAGCCCATGATTTCATGCCTGCTTAAAATAGTTTCTCTTATAATAGATAGTTGACAAACAAGCACATAAAGCGAGCGAAGCTGCTAGTATTGCATGGTTATTTTTTTATTTTATACTCTTAAGAAGGTATGAATAAAAAAAGGCGAGGCGAAGCGAGCCATGATTTTTATGCTTATTTAAAATTTTCGTTCTTAAAGATAGATATTGACTTAACAAGCTTAAAGGCGAGCGTAGCGAGCATAGTTATTGTACTGGTTTTTTTTTTAATTTTTACTCTTAAAAGGTACTGATAACATATTCGAAAGGCGAGCGAAGCGAGCATGATCTTTTAGTTTGTTAATAAATGTTCTCTTTAATAGATATTTGATCAAACAAGCACAATAAAGGCGAGGAGGTATGTGGGGGGCCCTAGTATTGCATGGTATATTTTTATTATTTATCTTCTTGTGTATATGTGGGTACTGATAAACATATACAAAAAAGGCGAGCGGAAGCGAGCATGATTTTTATGCCTTTCTTTAAATGTTTCTATGTAGTTTAGTTGACTAGCAGCACATAAAGGCGAGGGCGATAGCGGCCCTAGTACTTGTATGGTTTTTTTTTATACTCTTAAGAAGGTACTGATAAACATATACAACAAGGCGAGCGAAGCGAGCCCATGAAGTTTTCATGCCTTGTTTTTAAATGTTTCTCTTTAAGTAGATATTGACCAACAGCACATAAGGCGAGCGGAGCGAGCCCTTGATCTTAGTTTTGTTTTAATTTTTTTTTAAATTTAGGTATTGACAAACAACTTCTATAAGCGAGCGAAGCGAGCCTAGATTGGTATGTTAAATTAAGTTGGTTTATAGTTTAAAATTGGGTAGTATCAACATGGCACCTCAAGGCGGAGCGATGCGAAGCCCTAGATATTATGTTATGGTCTATTAATGTATGCTATAAATGAGGTTCGGATAAACCAATACAACAAGGCGATTGAAGCGAGGGCTTTTAATTTTTTGCTTGTTTTAAATGTTTTTCTTCAAGGTAGATATTTGAAACAAGCACATAAAGGCGAGTGAAGCGAGCCCTATTTTCGTTCTGTGTTTTTAATTTCTCAAAAATTAGGTATCGACAAACAAATATATAAAGGCGAGGGAAGCGAGCTCTTAGATTGTTATGTTAAAAATTTGATTCTATAGTTTGAAATTGGCTAGTTACTAAACAAGCAGATGATTTAACAAATTTTATGTATGTATTATAATTATTTTTCCTAAAAATCCAGTGCCACAGACACTATGGCATAGCGAATGGTAAATTATGTTACTCTGCGAAATTGTAAATAACAAACATTTACAAATGAAACGAGCAATACGAGCACTTATAATATTTGTGAGATTCTAAAATTAGTACTTGATTCTGATACACAGGAAACGCAATGCGTAGCGAGCTGTGGAATATTTTGTTATAACTTATTTATTTTTTCTAACATTAAGGCATCGACAAATTACAAAACATATTGGCTATTGAAGCGAGGCGTAGCAATATTGAGTATAAGTATGATTGTTAGTAGTCATGAATTACATTATATTTATGGCACAATATCTGAGAAACCCTTATAATGCTTTAGCCGAATTTCCTTTGGAATTCGGGCTAATGGGATAGGCGTCATGGCGGAATTCGAAACTCGGACCCGAACAAATCCGTTGTCAGAGGTCCTAATGACGAAAAAATACGTTTCGCGAGACTTTATATATATATTAATACTACTGACTAAAGATATATATATATATATAGTTAACATGTGGTTCACGTAATATAGATTTGTGATGCTGGTATTAAACCCACTTAAGATAGACGAAAATAATAAACCGTGATCATCTATAGTAATATAATTTATATTGGGTGACCTATAATGTATGGCTCTGTATGAGGTAATAGTTTATAATGATAAGTTATATATGTATTCGTATCAAACCAGAGTAAGTGCCATTACCAAAATACGATATATTGTATTTCTATGACACTATGTCTTGTTTATAACATACTAGTATATGTCGAACGGCTTCATTATTGATTCTTTAAACCACAACTTGGGCTTACAAATAAACGATATAAACACTGCGAGACTAAAAAAAAGGATCTCACGAGGCCCTCACTCTCGCAGGAATTGTTGTCGCACGTCATTAAACCTGTGTGTTGGCTCGAGAGTAATGCGTACAATTTCCAATATAGGAATCTCGCGCAAAATATCCGTGCGAGAACTTAAGTGTATTACTCTGGTCCGCACTGAAATAAGGGCTTACTTATAATGATGTTTTATGGAGGACGACGCAATAATCGATTTATTAATCGTTACTGTTGTCCTACTGTGAAGATCTCAGTTTACGACATCAGTACTAAATAAGTACCTAATTATATTCGAGAAGTGAAGTACGGTATTCGAGCATATTAGCGCAAAAGCAATATGAGGTCTCGATAATAAAATTAATAAATTCTTAGGCGAGGGTTGTTCACGTGGTCTGTGTGTTTCTATGTCATTAATAATACTTGAGCGCGTTCTATTGCTATATTCGAATACAAGAACCTGGTTCTACGTCTTAGTCGTCGGGTACTCCCGACGTTATATAGTGACACAATTAGATCTAACATAAGCACACTCTCAAAACATTGTCAGCATGCTCGTAACTCATTTTGTCTGTATTTTCAAGGAATAGCCGTTGTTTACAAAACTTGCCGCTAAATTAGAGTGCGCCTATTATTGCACTGTTTAAAATATTATTATCTTAAGCTTAGTCAGTATCTTTAAAGGTTGTAGCGCATGCCTTTGGAAAATTACAACAATGAGTTCGGCAGTTGACATTGATAAATGCTTAGGTTCTAAAGCATGACCGACACGCAGGCATGGTTCTTGCTAAAGAAATGGGTTGTTTGCGAAAACACGCATTCTAAATGAAATTCGCCCGACAGGGACCACGGCGGATTATTTATTACTGTTGTAAATTTATATGTAAAAGGACGGAAAGCATCAAAGGAATTCCGATGCGAACCACCCCAGAATCTTTTTTAGTTGTAATTATATTGGTAAAAACATAATATTTTACTAGTTTGAGTTGGGTTGGGTGCATCCAAGGAATTGCGTTGCGGACACGCGCCAGAATTTTTTAGTTTAATTAATAGTTTTAAAACCCAAAACGATTAAAATTTCAACCTCAGGATGTACCGTCTTGGTTTGAGTGTCGTATTATCCCGGACACTGATATTAGGGCAAAAACATTGAAACAACACCTACTCAATTTAATTTTCAACGACCGTAATGTTGGCTGTTTATTTTTTGTGTTTTGATTTGTGAATTAAAGGTTGGTACGTGCCCGCGTAGTTCCATCAGCCCAAAGTTAGGGAGACACCTGTGAGCCCGAAAACAACCAAAGCGGTTGCCCCCGTTACAGTGCGAGGAGGTCATTTAGGTGGTCGTACTCGACTTCGGACCGGTTATCATTCGATTCGGGCTCATTTCGCTCGCTATATCTGTTTCTGTTGGCACTGTTATTAAAATAATTATAATACAACAAAAAATGAGTAAATTGCGTTTACGTACCTTCAAACTAAGAAATTCAATAGGTAAATATTACTCAATAACAAACTTAACAGGTCGTTGAAAATTTAACATTTCGAGTAGAAGGTGTCTCTTATTCAAATTTGTTTCTGTCAGGGGCTCTGCTCAGGTTCGTAATATGCCGGCAAGTCATGGTCGCGGAGCTCATAATATACGACTACATCAAACTCAGGGTACCTGCGGTTCAATCCTGGAATAGGTATCTTGTTTTGTCGAATCATTGTCTTTATCGTTTTTTTTTTACTTAACATAGATTTACACACTAGAACAATAATGTCATGGCCTGCGGTGATTTTAGCATGTTCGGGCGGAATTTCCTTTGGATTCGGAACTGCAACCCAGGAACGTAAACACATGGGTTTGTCAAAATTCCTAGTACACGGGAGACAATAATTTTTATCGTAATATTTTAACCTAGTATAAGTTTAACTAGAAAATGAATTCTCGCGCGGTGGGTCGATCGTCGGGCGCACATTCGCTTTGGATGCGGTGTTTCTTGCTTTTAGATTAGTATAGACGTTTACAACTACTAAATAAGTATATCCTCGCCGCTCAGGTGGTCTCGCTGCTCTGGCGAATAGTGTACATAGATCCTAGAGATGCGTGTTTCGTGCTAACATCCCATATATTTGCTTATGCAAGAACCATATTATTAGCAGTTAAGGATCCGGTTATCAAATGGTTAGGTAACGGTTCTAAGGCGTTACTCAATTGCTAAGCACTGCTCGTTTAACTCTATTTTGTCTGTATTCTTCTCCTCAATAGTGAAATTGCTAAAATCCTTTTATAAACTGTGAACATGATAAGCTTAAAAGAAATTATACAAAGCGTATTAACATACATTAATTGGCAATTAATATTGTGCGTGCAATTTCTGTGATTTTAGAAGCTACAAACGTGAAGCGGTAATCCTTATTCCACCTAGTTATTTTGTGCCCTCAGGACGTATCACACTGCGGCACCTTTTTCAGCTTTGCGCAACAATAATCAAGGTGATTCTTATTTCAATAAATGAGTTACGAGTGTCAGATGTTCGCAATTGAGCTAAGTTATGGTTCGTAAAGCATCGAACCGGACCCGATATTATAGATTTATTGTTTGCGTGATAAGCTTAAATAAAATTTTGAATGCGGCCCCGGATATTTCATTTTGTTATGTATGGCATTTTTTTTGTCTATTATTAATGTATAAATTTCTTCGTCTAACTCGTAGGCTTTCTGAAAATAAATTGTCTAAAAATAATAGCTACAGGTTGATGGCTAGGCTGGATTTCAGTGCCCACGTGGTCTTCTAAAAAAATACTCGGTACACATAAGTTTTTTTTGTTAGTGGTTCATGGCGCACCTATCTATTTACCCTTATTTTAAATTAATTTTTGATGTTTGTAGTAATAGAATAATTGGATTGTTCATCTAGCGTCACGTATACTTGTGTTGTTTTGTGTGATGGATTTACACTCAGATTCGTTGGTCCTTTTACACAAGTCAGAATTTAACGTCGCTAATAATTAGTGTCGTTTGTGGTTTAATTTTCGGTATTCGGTATATGTATTTCCTAAGGATAGTCAATACTAAAGTCAAGTCTAGGAGTGCGTCGTCTTCCTTGCTCTTCTAGTTTGTGATAAGAAGGATAAGGTTTAATGGATTGGATATTTTTTGGTGGTTTACATATTCGAACATTTTCTTCTGTATATGTCTGATGTGTATTTTAGGTTTGATCATCTAATCTCTCATGCTCTAAGTCTGATATCTGAAGCGACTTAGATTTGATATACTCTGCTTAGCGGACATCCTCAATGTACCTAATCAGATTGTTGCTGCAGTATCGTCATTCATTGTATATCTATTTACATACTGAATGTGTTGTGTACGAGTCAATAGCAGAGACGACTGCACGCAAAGTGTTCAGTCACAAATATATATAAGTTTGTTCAGTGGTTTTACGTGATGGTATTCGAAACCTACTGTTTACAAAAAGAAATTATTAAAAAATATTATCAAAAAAATTATCTTGTCTCGCTCACAGTGAGCGTCTGGTAACTGTACCGATTTCCTCATCTCTTGAGCTAATAGCTCTAGGAACGTTGATAGAGAGCTCTGGTATACATGTGCTGCTAAACTATTTTTATCTAACAACAGGCAAAAATTAGCCATATACTACATATAGTCTCATCACGCGCGCATCTATAGTGATTTATTAAGGCGAGGATGAGAAGGCATCTGACTCAATATAAAATCTGTTTCGTTTGGCAAAGTCATACGCTGGAGGTTCTAAATTGTCTAGAGTACTCGTATATTTTGTATAACAAGTAGGTGTAGAGACACAATGTATGTCTATCGTCTCTTTTCCACAAAGTGGCGCGCATTGACAGCTACGCCATTAGGTAGAAAGAATGTGCAGACAACACTCTTAACACATGTTGTCCTTCGCCCCTCTGTTTAAGGCATTGGAGAAGACCTTAAATTGGATCCTAATAGTCTTCAAGTGAGAAGCACTCGCGGCATAAGAATTTCTTCGAGTGATAAACAAGTTTCACAGAAGTTATGTTATATGACCTCAATTTCTATTAACTATTCTAGCATCATACGTGCTATCTCGTGCAAAAAAATATTTATTTTGAGAATAATCATGTGGGGGTATCTACATATTAACGTATTCCGTTATGTAGTATCCAATATTATGTCAGTCGCTATTTTTCAAAATGGCAGCAATGCTTACATCCCTCGCACCAAATATTAATCTCGTCAGATAAACAATCGCGATAATACTGACTAATGTTCCCCCACACTCATTTTTTAAGGTCATAGCGGAGAGAGCCTAAAAATTAATGGGACGCCATAGCAAATAAATAAGCACTTTTCGGGTGCCATACGAATTATTGGTGAGTAAAGAGTTATTCTCAAAAGCTTTTAGCAATGTATCAATTAAATCGCGGAACATCACGCGCACGCGCCAAAATTATATGTGTTTTTCGAAAATATCATGATGGGTATTCTCAAGTTGTATATGGACTTTCTAGTGAGTAGATACGACAAATATGACTGTATGCATTTTTGCTATAAATATGGCTGTGGATACCTACTACGCCGACTCAAACAATAGTCTGTACTAGGCGCATCTCAAGCTCAGGATAATATTATAAATCTCAATCATCATAATAGGTGAACTCGTGCAGGTCCTCGTAGTCTGATGTTATTGTACTATTACTCTATGCTATACTCAATATGTTCTCTGATATTCACTTATATACTAATTCGGCTCAGCGAAGCGAGCTCGCCTGAGTATTGTGTATGTGTTATTTTTATTTTTCTATGTGCTGATACTAGAATACAGGTTAACTTTTATACAAAAAAAGCGAGCCGAAGCTAGCCTATGATTGCTCTTGATGTCTTCGTTAACTGTTTCTCTTAGCGAATTGAACAAAACAAGCACATAAATGCAGCTTAGACGAGCTTTTTAGTTTGAAAAAATTAATCGGCCCTTGATATCGATATGAGATGTAATTAGTTTAGATTCTGACTTTAAAGGCAAGTACTGATAATATTATACATCCATTAATGAGGCGATAGCTCCGGTATTGCGAGCCCGGGTGATTGATTTTCATTGCAATTTTTAGAAATGATTTATCTTTAAAGATAGAAATTATTGGCATATCATGTGATTAAGGCGCGAGACTCGGCGAAGCTGAGCTTTAGGTCATATAATGTTATGTTCAATGTCTTTACATTATGTTGAGTATTTTAAAAATTAGTGGATACTGTAATACTGCACATATAAGGCTTAGCGCGAGAGCGAGCCCAGTGATATTCTAATCGTCACTGTTCTTAAATTCTCTCCTGGCTTTGTATGTGGAGATATTGACAAACTAGGTCATATAAGGCGAAGTCGAAGTTCTCGGAGCATGATCACTCTATTCATTTCTTCACACCTGTACATATGTAGGGCTTATATATTTATTTATTTATTTAGGTCTTAAGGGAAGGAGTGCTAGTAAATATACATGAAGAAAGGCAGCGAAGCCGATGCTCGCATGATTTTATGAAGTAATATTCTTTTATGCAATTTTATCTCATGAAATTAATTCTTCATATGAGTAGTAAAATCTGGGTACATTACTTTAGTCAGATAAGGGTGCGAGCTAAGCGAGCTCGCGAAAGACTTTGATGACTCATTAGAAATTATTTATGTTATGTCGTTTCTTTGGTTACATTTTATTGCATATAAGGCTTAAGGTACTAATGTAAGGAACGGGATGCCATCAAGAGCGAGCGAAGCGAAGCCCATAAATATTATGCTCACTTATGGTTTAAATGTTATCTTTTAATATTGTAGTTTGAGCAAACAGCATATAGAGAAGGCGGAGCAGCGAGCTCATCATAACACCTAGGTCATTGTACTGGGTAAGCCTCATTGGTTTATTTTGTATACTCTTTAGAAGATACTTGATGACGAGCTACTATCAAAAAAGGCGATGCGAAGCAGGAGCCCATAGATTTTTCATGCCTGTTAACATGTTTACTTAGTAAGATTTATTGACAAACAACGCTCACATAAGGTGTCGCGAGCGAAGCAGAGCCCCCACCTAGCTAATAATGTTAATGTCTTTACTCTATGCTATAATTGTTTTTAGGCTTCTTGGATAATATCATATAAGAAAAAGGCGATGAGCGAAGCCTTGGATTTTCATGTTCACTTGCTTAAAAAATGTTTCTTAATCTTGTATTAATAGATATTGTTACAAGAACAAGTGCTTCAAGGCGAGCGAACGATGCCACTCGCGCTCATTTATCGTTATGTGTGTAATTTTTATTCTGAGTTAAAGGTTATCGTACTCTAAAAGACGGATACTGGCAACATTTACTCAAATAGGGCGAGTCGAAGCGTAGTCACCTTATGTTTTTATCATTAGCTTCTCTCTATAATGTTATATTTTCTATAGAACGTATAGAATATGACAAATACTAAGCACATAAGAAAGGAGAAGGTCGACGGGCATAATTTGCTCCTAGGTATTACTCTGGTTATTTTTTATCTCTTATCATCTATACTCTTAAAAATAGGTATGATTATTAAGGCTATACAAAAAGGCGAGCAGCTGAGCTCATATTTGTTTCAGTGCTTTGTTTTAAATTTCGATATTTCTTTATACGCTGATATTGCAATAAGCTATAACGGCGAGCAACAAGCTCGACGCATCACGATAGTATTGTTGGTATTTTTTTGTTTTTTATTTATCTTATATGCATTGGTTACTGCGTATATGACAACTGATGCTATACTTATAGAGGCGGAGCTGAAGCTCGGTTTATTCCATTTGATTTTTTATGCTTGCCTAAATGTTTCTCTCAAAAGTAGATATTGGGACAAACAAGCCAAAAGTGGCGAGGAAAGCATAGTCCGCGCTTTGAATCTCTAAGGCATGTATTTATGATTTTTAATTTTTTTTATCTTGTTTGTACGCATATTTCGAAAACTTCAAAATTCTATACGCGAGCGGAGAGCGAGCCAACTTAGGTCGTTAATGATATTTTAATAGTTTCGGTTCTCAAGCTTTAATATAATTGTAGATCCGAGTTCATTAGTGCACCTCATAGGTGCTCGCGAGCGGAAGCGTACGTTCCTGTAAACTTATAATTGTATAATGTTATGTACTTGTACTCTTTATGCCAGCTTCGGCTATCCCGGCATGGTTACGTCGTCTCAGCCCTGGGGTCTGCGAGAGTCGCTGTTGTCAAGGGGGTAGCTCTCGAATTAATTAAAAAATGTGTGGGGTAAATGGCGGTACAATGTTATACTTTGACTTTTATATAAAAATAATCAATTTATACTTACAAGACTTAATTTTTTATAAAAATTAGATATAAATATAAGAATACATTATATTTATTAAATTTAGGAAAATAGTTGATTTCAGTTGTCTTATAATGCGGAATAGCAATTATGTAACTAATTATATGTAATAATTATTATTTTTGTACGGATAACTGATTTTTATTTATGATCTATTATATAGTCTTCAATGCATCTTACTGAGTTTTTTGCACGTCTCAAACGACATATAGCTCCACAAGCAACTACGTAAATAGAAAAAAGTGTGAGGGTTATTCCTATTATCTCGTAAAGATTATATAATTATGTGATGTGATGTTGTCACATCAATGGAATGATTATGATTATTGGTATATATTAAACTTTTGATCATAGAAAATGACTATAAAGTGTTGCATGGTCCTGCAATACATGTTAGTCTTATGATCTTTTGTAGCCTCTTGATCCATAATAAGTTTTGCTTTAATCCGCTTGCGTGGTTATTCACGCTCCAGTATATGTGCGTGTCTTTGTATTGCTGATTCTATAAGCAATTTTAGTGTATATTTACAAGTCATCACTCGATCTAGCTTAAATTTAACACTTTTGTATCGTTATTATCGATAATTTAGTGTTTTAATATCACTATATAGATACCATAAGTCATTAGTGATTTTAGTTTTATTTTGTTTAAAAGTGGTTTTGTCATAGTTATATATTTATAGATACAGTTTAGCTCTTTATATCTCCTACTCTTTTTATCAATTTAAACTAGGAAAATGTGAGCTTTATAGGACAACTACTATGCGAGTAAGAGAAATTGTGATCCTCAAAGCGATACATAAGTCAAAAGCAAAACGGTAAGCAAAGGGATAAAAAAGAAAGTATGCTGAAGAGTATATTAAAATGGATTCAAATACCCGGAGATAAGGATAATCCCTCTCTATGTGTTGTTTGTGGAGAAAGTGTTGGGAAATGTAGCATGAAACCATCACTTCTTTCCCGGCATTTAGAAACGAAACACTCCAATTTAATTAAAAAGACACTAACTATTTTAAAAGGTTAGCTGTAAGTATTAATAAATCAATATACCTTCACTTATAAATTCCGCTGGCAAAGACTATGAAATGCTGTGGAAGCTAGTTTTAAAATTAGTCATAGAATTGCCAAATGTGGTAAAAATCACACTATAGCCGAAAATCTAATTGGTCCCTGTATTAAGGACGCTGTAAAATGCATGCTTGGAGAGCAACATTCTAGTAAAATTGATATTATTCCACTTTCAAATAACACCGTGCAACGAAGAATTAAACTTATGTCTGATGATTTTGAGACAACGGTTAATGAAAGAATAAAAGAAAGTGATATGTTTGCTATTCAAATCGATGAAAGTATGCTGTAGCAAATTATGCTGTTCTTTTAGTAATAGTTAGATATATCTGGAATAGTAACAGTGAGGAGAATCTACTGCTGTGCGAACCTCTTACTCAGCATACAAGAGGTAAAGATATTTTTGATGCTATTGACAGTTATTTAAAAAAAATCAATTGAACTGGGAAAAATGTTGCGGTGTTTGCACAGATGGAGCCAAGTCTATGTCAGGCATTTACACTGACTTCGTGGTCGTGTTATGGCAGTAGCTCCAAATATTATTGGTCCCACTGCTGATACATAGACAAATTTAGCATCAAAGTCTTTACCAGTTAACTTAAAAACAGTCCTTGAAGAATCAGTAAAGATTATTAACTTCATTAAATCAAGGTCTACTAACTCTCGCATATTTAAAGCCCTGTGTGAAGAAATGAAGAGTGATCATACAACTCTATTACTGCACACCGAAGTTAGGTGGCTTTCTCGAGGCAAGATATTAACGCGACTATTTGAGCTACGACAAGAAGTTCAGGTATTCTTTGAAGATAACCCTTTTTACCTAGCACCAAAAATGCAAGATGATACGTGGCTTCAGTCTCTTGCTTTTTAGCCGATATATTTTTCAAATAAATAAGCTGAATTTGACTCTGCAGAACAGTTCAATAACTGTTTTCACAGTTTCAGATAAAATTGAATCAATGATTAAAAAAATATATTTTTGGCAATCATGTATTAAAAGAAACCAAACTGAAGCTTTTGATACATTGTTCAATTATTTAACAGAAAATGATATTGCGATTTCACAAGAATTAAAAACAGAAATAATTGACCATTTGTCATCTGTAAAATCAAACTTTGAAAAATATTTTGCTAAGCCTCCTGTTGATAAATATTGGATTTGTAATCCATTTGATGACGAATATTTTTAAAGCAGCTAATTTATCTACAAAGAAAAGGAAACGTTAATAGATCTCTCGACAGATAGCAATTTATTGAAAGAATATAAAAGTAAAGATTTAATCAAATTCTGGTTGGATATTTTCAATAAATATCATACAGTTGCTGAAACGGCTGTGAAGTATTTGCTCCCTTTCACAAGTACCGTACTTGTAGAAAAAGCATTTTCATCATACTTGTTTATAAAAAATAAGTATCGAAATAAATTGGTTGCTGCGCCAGATTTAAGATTATACCTTACCAATAATATTGAACCCAACTTTGTAAAGCTATGTTCTTTGGTCCAAGCCCAAGGTTCACATTAATTTGAATTTTTTATTGCAAATTTTTTTGATAATTTTTTTAATAATTTTTTTTTGTAAACAGTTTTTGTAAATAAACACTTTTTTATGTTAATTCTTGACGTTTCATTCCCACTTTTATATTATTTAATAAGTGTGCTCACAGTAATTTATAAAGTGACAAAAGTTAGAAGATGCCATTAACCAAACATGATTTTTCCTTATGATTCTTTATCCAATACTTTTAATATTTTGGTGAGAATTGGGAAAAAAATCATGTATAATGGAAAAAACCATTATTTCGTACTTTTGCTACATTGTATTTTCATTAAATGTTTAAATATACTAAAAAAAGGTTAATTTATACAACAAAAATATTGGCAGGGGGTACAATTTGAAAAAAAAATATGGCTAAGGGGTACGCGAGGAAATAAAGGTTGGGAAGCGCTGCTCTATGCTATAAAATGAGGTTCTGATAAACCAATATAAAAAGGCGATTGAAGCGAGCCTTTAATTTTATGCCTTGTTTTAAATGTTCCTCTTAAGGTAGATATTGACAACCAAGCACATAAAGGCGAGTGAAGCGAGCCCTTAATTTTGTTCTGTGTTTTAAAATTTCTCAAAATTTAGGTATCGACAAACAAATATATATAGGCGAGGGAAGCGAGCTCTAAATTGTTTTGTAAAAATTGATTCTATAGTTTGAATTGGCTAGTACTAAACAAGCAGATGTTTACTCAAATTTTATGTTGTATATATTATTTTTTATAAAATCAGTGCCAACAGACACATATAAGCGAGCGAAATGAGCCGCTGAATCGAATGAAACCGGTCCGAAGTCGATACGACCACTCTAAATGACCTAAAAATCGAAAAAACCATTGTAAATTACCGAAAACCAAAATTTAGGTCAATAAAAAATAATTTCGAGTAGGGTGTCGTTTTCTATGTAATTTTGGGCGCTGAATCGAATGAAAAACCGGTCCGAAGACGATACAACCACTTTAAGTTACCAAAAAGTTCGAAAAACCACAAAAAATATAGAAAACCAACATTACGGTCGTTGAAAATTAAATTTCGAGTAGGGTGTTGTTTTCAATGTTTTTTGGGCCTCTGAGTTGAATGGCAGTGGTCCGGAGTCAATACGACCACTCAAACTCAGGGTACCTGGGTTCACATCCTGGAAGGGTTGATAATTTTTTATCGTTTTTGTTTTACTAAATATAAGTTTACAACTAGAAAATAATTCTGGCGCGGTGGTCCGCATAACGGGCGAATTTCCTTTGGATGCGAGCTCTCAAACCCAGAGTACCTGGTTCAAATCCTAGTAGGAACAATAATTTTTTATCGTTTTTTACCTAATATAAGTTTACAACTAAAAATAATTCTGGCGCGGTGGTCCGCATGTCGGGCGAATTTCCTTTGGATGCGTGTTTCCGTGCCTTTTACATTATATAAGTTTACAACTAGTAAATAAATAATTCCGGCGCGTTGGTCCGCTGTCGGCGAATTTCATTTAGAATGCGTGTTCCGTGCTAAACAACCCATTTCTTGCTTATGCAAGAACCATGCCCATTGCGTGGTTCCGGTTCATGCTTTAGAACCTAAGCAGTTACTCAATTGTCAAGCACTGCTCGTAACTCATTTTGTCTGTATTTTCCAAAGGAAATCATCCAGTTGTTGTACAAAACTATGCCGCTAAAATTAGAAGTGCGCACTATTATTTGCACTAGTTTAAAGATTAGTTACTTATCTTTAAGCTTAGTCAGTTATCTTTAAAGGTTTTAGCGCATTTCCTTTGGAAAATACAGACAAAATGAGTTACGAGCAGTGCTTGACAATTGAGTAACTGCTTAGGTTCTAAAGCATGAACCGGAACCACGCAATGGGCATGGTTCTTGCATAAGCAAGAAATGGGTTGTTTAGCACGGAAACCCGCATAATAAATGAAATTCGCCCGACAGCGGACCACCACGCCGAAATTATTTATTTACTAGTTGTAAACTTATATTAGATAAAAAACGATAAAAAATTTATTGTCCCTACTAGGATTTGAACCCAGGTACTCTGGGTTTGAGTTTTCGCATCCATAGGAAATTCGCCCGACATGCGGACCACCGCGCCAGAATTTTTTAGTTTATCGAGTTGATGTTTTAGCAAAGAGTTTTCTTCTTTAAGCTCTACAATATCGCTTTGGATGGCCTCTACTTGGTTTGATACGATCTTAACTTCATTAAACATTAGCCTCATCGCAGCCATCATGTGGCCCCAAGTAATTTCACTGAGCGGTTTATTTTCGTCTATTCCTAGTGGGTTTAACTCAGCACAATCTGAATTAGTGCCCATGTTACCTCTTTTAGCGAATTTCCTTTGGAAATTCGCCCTAATGGGATAGGCGTCATGGCGGAATTCGAACCTTTGGACCACGACACAAATCCGTTTCAGAAGTCTCTTATGACGGAAAAAAAATTTTCGCGAGACTTTATATATATATATATATATATATTATATATATATATATATATGTATATATGTATATATGTATATATATATATATATATATATATATATATATATATTATATATATATATATATATATATATATATATATATATATATATATATATATATATATATATATATATATATATATATATATATATATATATATATTTCTAGACACTTTCTTGTAAACACTCTATGTTTCGAACAGATTAATATTTTTTAACCAAACTTGGTACAAAAATCAACCTTCGAGAGGACACGAACCTATTGAAAACCAGTTTTTGTGACGTCATTAACCGGTTTGCTGAGTCAGCGGAATTTTAAAAAATCATCAAAATTCAGGGTTAATATTTTTTGCCGCGAAAAAGGTCAATTTTATGTTTTTGAGACGCTGAATCGAATGAAACCGGTCCGAAGTCTATACGACCACTCTAAGTGACCTAAAAATCGAAAAAACCATTGTAAATTACCGAAAACCAAAATTTAGGTCGATAAAAAATAAATTTCGAGTAGCTGAAATGCGCTTAATCCTTTAAATAAGTAACTAAGCTTTTAAACTAGTGCAAATAATAGTGCGTACATCTAATTTTAGAGGCATAGTTTGTACAACCAACTGGATTAATATGCGCATTTCTTTGAAAATACAGACAATATGAGTTACGAGCAGTGCTTGACAATTGAGTAACTGCTTAGGTTCTAAGCATGAACCGGAACCACGCAATGGGCATGGTTCTTGCATAAGCAAGAATGGGTTGTTAGCACGGAAACACGCATTCTAAATGAAATTCGCCGACAGCGGACCACCACGCCGGAATTATTTTTTAGTAGTTGAAAACTTATAAATGTAAAAAGCACGGAAACACGCAATCAAAGGAAATTCGCCGACATGCGGACCACCGCGCCAGAATTTTTTTGTTTCTCGATTTTTTGTTTTTTTTCTGGTGTACACTACGTTGGTTTCTTTTCCTTTTGCTGTCTTTTCGGTTTATATCGCCAGATGATTGCATTCGCTATTTTAAAGATCGTAAATTTGTATTTTAAATTAAAAAGTATAAGAGAAAATTTATATAAAAAAATAAACTGTTATAGAAAACGGTTCAAAAATTGTCTCGGCAAACAGGCTAATGATGGCGGCCAACACCGCATGCGCGTTTTTTTTTTTTTTTTTTTTTAAACAAAATTTATTTTATTGCGGACACATTTATAAAAAATAACCTTTCGTTGACTAGAATGAATTAAAAATTAATAAGTTAATAGTTTTTAACAGTAATAAAATGGATTTAATGTATAAATAATTTAAAAAGAAATGGGAAGCGAAACGTGCACTACGATAACCTATTGAAACCTCACGTTGCGGATATTAAATAAACATTCATATCTCTCAAGATAATGATATCATAACTATGATATCATAACTTTTTACGCAAGACTTGGCTGCTTTTTTCACGGAGTGTTTTTGTTGGGATTTGTCTTTACATAAACTAATACTGTATAAATATATAAATTCACTACAGTCATTATTTTTATATTTTTAAATATATCCTTACAGTGATCTCTTTGTCCTGCTCCTGTCATTATTCTTAATTTTTTTTCTGCTTAACTAACAGGTTTTCCAAATTAACAAGTCCCCAAATAATTAAACTAATATACTTAACTAATAACTAATCCTACTTTCTACCATAGCATGATAAACCATGACTAATGCTTCAAAAGGCAAATACTTTTTTAGCTTACTAAATGCAAATGTATAAGAGGCTACTTTCTTTTCTAAAAACTTTATATGCTGCTTCCAAGACAGTTTGGAGTCTATATTGATTCCTCATATGTTAATACGATTATTTGATAATCAATCAAATTTTGATTGTATTAACTTACACTTCACTGTTAGTCACTTTTCACTAATTTTTACTTTACAAAGGTTCACGGTATTATTCGTTAAAACGAAAAATAAATTGTTCGCAATTTTAGCTTACAATTTATTTACGCGTGTCCTACCGACTGCTCCAATTACGTTTCGATTTAATAAGAAACAGTTTTTAAAAAATGAAAATTTATTTGTAACAAGTTACTACAGTGATAGGGACACTTATAGTTCCTGTCTACGATGGGGAAGGCCCCATCGTATACAAGGTTTCAAAGTGCATAACAAAGTCGTTGATACCTGCCTACGAAGTTAGGTTAAAGTCCTAACACCCAACACTTGACTCACACACCGTCTTTCTCAAGACGAACCCTGATGATGGGAGAAGTACCTGCTCCCGAAACGTCGTTAATTGTAAATAGTACTGACAATGGATTACGTCCAACTAATTTTACTCATAATTCACCATTGTCACAAACTTTCACGTATAAAGGAAATTGTAACCGTTGCAATAGCAGCTGGCATAAAGCACTTTGAGATTGTCCAGCAAGGAATTCAATTTGTAAGAAATGCAGGTGCATTTAGATAGTGCTGTAGATCAAAGCAAGAGCAGGTTCTTGATGATGTATTTAGTGATGAAGATTAAAAAAATAGTTACATAGTTCTTAAGGCAGTTGAAAGTGTAAATAAGGCAGAGAAATCGCGAAGCGAAGAAGTAGAGGTTAAAGCAGGGGATAATAAACTCTACATCAAGTACAAAGCTACACCAGATACCGGGGGCAGATGTATCAGTGGCGGGAGAAAATTTTCTAAAAACCTGTGGCTATCCAAATAGACATTTATTTCAAAGTAGCGTAAAATTGCAGTCAGATGATTCATCTTGGCTTAAAATACTAGGAGTAGTGAATTGCAATATAAAATACGAAAATGAAGAGACTCAGATTAAAGTATTTATATGTAAAGGTGTTAAGGAGTTGCTGTCAGATAGAGCCACGATGATGAACTTGAAAATGATTCATCGGGGCTTTCCTAAACCGATTTACAGAATAAATATATTAGAAGATATCCCGACTGAACCTACCCAAAACCAGATAGAAGAAGTAAGAGAGGCATTGATTAAAGAATTTAAGGACGTATTTGGCACAGAATCACTGAAACCAATGGAAGGACCACCAGTTCACGTACATTTAAAGCAAGGGGCAGTTCCAGATGCTGTAACGACGCCTAGAAAGATCCCATACGCTTGGAGACCGCAAGTCAAATTAGAGTTGAATGCGATGGAAAAGAAAGGCATAATAAAAGCATTAGGAGACGAAGCGTGCGAGTTCGTAAGTCCGATGGTGATGGTGCAAAAGCCTAATGGTAAACTAAGAGTATGTGTAGACTTCACAAGGTTAAATCGATATGTTGCTAGGCCTGTGCACCCGTTCAAAGGGCCATTGGATGCCGTTTCAAACATTGATACGGACGCTAAATATTTTTCAACGTTCGATGCAGCAAGCGGATATTGGCAACTGGCTTTGGATGGAGAAAGTAAAAAATTAACAACATTTCTAACGCCATGGGGTCGGTATAGGTTCCTAAGATCACCAATGGGATTGGTAAGCTCAGGAGACGAATTTTGTAGATGCGGCGATGAAGTGCTACAGGGACTTGGCAACATGGAAAAGGTAGTTGATGACACCCTTTTATATGATAAAACCTTCCAAGAACACGTAAAAAGGACAATTGAGCTTTTAAATAGATGCAGATAAAATAAAATGACTTAAAATGCAGAAAAGATGATATCCGGCAAATCAGAAATGCCGTATGTGGGATACATTGTTAGCAATGAAGGAATCAAAGCCAATCCTAAGAAGTTAGAAGAGATTCAAAAGTTTGCTACAACTAAAAATGTAACAGATTTGAGATCGTTCTTAGGTATGTCCTAGGGTAAACCAGCTAGGATGTTTTCTAAAAAAGTAAGCGAAGCAGCATATCCCTTAAAAGAGTTGCTCAAAAAGAAGATTTTTTTTGCATGGGCAGAGGTACACGAACGGGCCTTTGCTAGAGTAATGAAGATATTAACTGAGCCACCTATAAGCACACTTTGACGTTAAGACTGCTATATTTACTGATGCGTCGTGGCTAAACGGCCTTGCGTATGCAAAAACTCTTAGGAATATAGAAATTAGTACAATGCGGATCGCGGTTTCTATCAAAAACTGAAACTAGGAATGCTATGGTAGAGATAGAACTCTTAGGGGCCGTATGGGCAGTAACTAAGTGTAGAATGTACCTTCTAGGCTTTAAGTGTTTTTCTGTGGTGACAGATCACAAACCTCTCGTACCAATTTTAAATGACAAGTTATTAGATTGCATAGAAAATCCCCGATTAGCAAGATTAAAAGAGAAGCTTGCGGAATGTGGACTGAAAGCAGAGTGGAAGAAAGGAAAAGACAACCTTATATCCGATGCATTGTCTAGGGCCCCTGTGCATGCTCCAATAGAAGAAGACTTGCTAGCAGAGGAGGCAACAGGAGAAATACATTTTCTTACCTCATATCAGATAGCCCAATTGGACAGTACACTAGATGAACCTGAGCATTTGAAAGATATGCTGCTAGAGAAGCTAAAGGAACAAGCTGAGAGAGATGCTACGTACAAAACTCTACGAGAGCGCATTCTGAAAGGCTTCCCTAATAACAAGGATCAGTTAGAACCAGAACTGCTGTGCTACTAGGAATTACGAGATGAGCTGTCTTGTGATGAAATCTTAGTTTTAAAGGGAAACCAAATAGTTATACCCCAGGCTGCTAGAATAAAGGTTTTAGAACGCCTACATGATTCTCATCAAGACCTTAAAAGAACAAAAAGGCGGGCCAGACAGTTGGTCTATTGGCCAGGCATGACTAGCGACATTAAAAATACGGTGTAAAGTTGTGAAAGCTGTCAACGTTTAAAACCGTCTGTATCGAACGAACCATTAATTCTCGAACCACCACCCACCAGACCATTTCAAGATGTTTCTGCCGACTTATTTTCTAGCGGAGGATGGATATTTATGGTTTATGTAGACCGCATGTCGGGCTGGCCAGTGGTTTGCCAATTCGGCAAGAATAAGCCAGACTCAAAGACACTGATCTCATGCCTACGTAAAATATTTTCGGATACGGGTGTAGCGGTTAGGCTAAGAACGGATTACGGACCACAATTCAAAGCACAGACTTTCAAGCAGTTCCTGCTTGAAAGTCTGGAATGTGGTGAGCAACACGTCAACACCATACCAGTCCTGAAGCAACGGACATGCCGAAGCAGCAGTCAAAGCTATGAAAAATCTAATTATTAAATGCACCAATGATAGACAAACAATCATATTATGCGGAATAATTAGAATGGCGTAACACACCGAAGGAAGGTGGTAAGTCACCCGCGCAATTGCTGTATGGAATCTAAAAACTCTGGAGAGCTAAAAAGGAAAAAAATGAAAAATTTTAACAGGAATACTAAATGGCTAAAAGAAATACCAATAGACACAAAGGTTTTGATACAGGACGCTATAAATAAGAGATGGAACAGGGTTGGAGAGATAGTAGAGGCGGGAGAGCACCGAAGGTACACAGACAAACTCCTAGTGGACGCATATACGAAAAAACCGAAGATTCTTACGGCCAGTAAATTTAAAAAATTCTGACGCGATGGTCCGCATCTCGGGCGAATTTCCTTTGGATGCGTGTTTTCGTGCTTAACAACAATCCTGGTTGGAATGATAATTTTTATACTTTCTCACATTATATAAGTTTACAACTACTAAATAAATAATTACGGCGCAGTGGTCCCCTGTCGGGCGAATTTCATTTAGAATGCGTATTTCCGTGCTAAACAACCCATTTCTTGCTTATGCAAAAACCATGCCCATTGCGTCGTTCCGGTTCATGCTGTAGAACCACGCAATGGGCATGGTTCTTGCATAAGCAAGAAATAAGTTGTTTAGCACGGAAACACGCATTCTAAATGAAATTCGCCCGACAGCGGACCACCGCGCCGGAATTATTTATTTAGTAGTGCGCATAATCATCCAGTTGTTGTACAAAACTATGCCTCTAACGACCGTGATTTTGGTTTTCTATAATTGTTGTGGTTTTTTCGATTTTTTGGTAACTTAAAAAGGTCGTATCGACTTCGGACCGGTTTCATTCGATTCCGCGCCCAAAATTACATAGAAAACGACACCCTACTCGAAATTTATTTTTTATCGACCTTAATTTTTGTTTTCGGGAATTTAGAATGGTTTTTTCGATTTTTAGGTCACTTATAGTGGTCGTATCGACTTCGGACCGGTTTCATTCGATTCAGCGTCTCAAAAAACATAAATATTGACCTTTTTTGCGGCAAATCCGTTTCGAAAGATAGATTGTTTACAAGAAAGTGTCTAGAAATACATATATATATATATATATATATATATATATTATATATATAATATATATATGTAATATATATATATATATATATAAAGTTTCGCAAAAAGTATTTTTTTGTCATAAGGGACCTCTGAATCGGATTTGTGTCGTGGTCCGAGGTTCGAATTCCTCCATGACGCCTGTCCCATTAGGCGAATTTTCAAAGGAAATTCGCTAAAATGATCTATAATAAAAACTCGGATCTCCAACCGTTGTTTGAAAAGGAGGTGATAGTAGTCCTCAAAAGGAACAAAAACATCCTATAATATAAACCCCTATCTCCAACCTAGCTAGAAAGGCGAAATGGGTCTCGCTAGAAAGCTGAGTAAATTTCCTATAGGACAAACTTTCAACTATTTAGGAGCTACTGCCCAAATATTTGAATAAAAATTGACTTTTTGAAAAAATTGAATTTTATGGAATTGTTGTGGTAGGGCATTAGAGGAAGTAAGAGATGAGCAAAAATTTAGCCAAGAACGGAAAAAACTTTTCTTATGATTACCCTTTAAGAAAACTCAAACTTCATCATACATTCAATAGTCAAAGTTTTAAAGCCATTCTTCCTAGAAGTTAGAAAAACTGTTATTTTTTGGCTTTTGCATATCTCTACAATGTTATTACATGGTACATAAAATAATTAAAAATCTCTAAAACAGAAGAAAAGAGTGGTTTTAATGAAAAATGTGTAAGAATAAAATATGTTTATCTTACCTTCTAGAGTCTAAAAATCGCATTATTTGTTTACTTTCGAAAAAAAATAGTTTGTTAAAATAACATAATTTTTTCTCTTTTGTACTACAAAAATTAAGTTTGGCAATAAAAAGCATAAAAATATTTAGATTTACTAAAAGAATCTCCTTAACTTTTGCTCTTTGTCAAAAAATTTTCATTTTTCATGCAATATTTGGGTAGTAGTTCCTAAATATTTGACATAGTTGATAGTTTGTCCTATAGAAAATTTACTCAGCTTTCTAGCGAGACCCATTTCGTCTTTCTAGCTTGAATAGTTTAAACGCTATTAACAATTTTATGATGTGAGGTCAAATATTTCTTTAAAATATTAAATTTGACCTTGTGGGAAAACGGTTGGACATCTGGGTTTTTATTTTAATTTTTTGTTCCCTTTGAGGAGTACTATCCCCTCTTTCTTTGGTGGATACTTTATATGAAACACCCTGCATATATACATATATATATATACGAAACGGATTTGTGTCGTGGTCCGAGGTTCGAATTCCGCCATGACGCCTACCCCATTAGGCGAATTTCCAAAGGGAATTCGCTAAAACGACCTTAGACCATGGATTTATTAGATTATCTGTTTATTTTATCATCTTTATCTTGTTTATTTATGTGAATAAATTTAATTTTTTTAGTAGACTGTTTTTGAAAGATTAAAATTTATGTATTTAGGTAAATTATTGTATAGTTTTGTACCGATGAATTTCCATTGCCTTTGTCCCATGGTGGTTTCATAGATGGCTCAATCAACGTTTCTTTATAAGCTGATTTTGTTTTACCTATAACTCTAGTCATTTCTAGATTATGTTTGTGGAGTTGATTAATAGAAACCATTTGATACATATAATCTATTTTCAAAATATTTAGGTCTTTAAATAGAGGGCCTGGTCTTTCCTCTCTATCTTTAAATTTCATAACTCTTATGAGGGCTTTCTGTAATATTAGGTTTGGTTGTCTAACTGTGGATGGAGCCGAACCCCAACCAATTAATCCGTATCTTAAAATTGAATCCGCTATAGCATAGTACAAAGTGCACCTCTGATCCACAGAAAGAAACCTCTAGCTCTAAGCATTATGTATATTGTTTGCCTTAATTGTTTTTGTAGTTCATGTATATATTGTTTCCACTTGAGGAAAGCATCAATATGAATTCCTAAATACTTTGCTGTTTCGACTCTTTCTATTTTGGGACAAAAACATTTGTCCGGAAATGTATTTAAACAATTTTTCCTATCATGAATACTAATTTCCTTGACATCAGGTTGTCCTCTGACATCAAGAGAAAAAGAAATGCATTTCGTTTTGTTTATGTTTAATGTAAGTAGGTTTTTATTTAGCCAATGCTTCACACTTATCAAATCACTCTCTAGTTGCTGTATGGATTGCTCCCAAGTTAACCCAGTCTCCAGTATTGTAAAGTTATCTCAAAATCCTATGATTCTACCATTCAGGATAAGCTTAAACAAGTCCAGTGTTTGGATTAAAAAGTACAATGGTCCTAAGACCGTCCCCTGAGGTATTGAGAAGTTTGATCTTTGTTCATTACTTAGAGTCCCGTTCAAGTTCACTACCTGAGGACGGTCCTTTAGATAGCTAATACACCATACTATATAGTTATTAGTATTAGTGATAACATAACAATAACCTGATTGATCTGAATTAAAAGATTCAAGCTACTTTTTAGCGCATTTACATTGAACAATTCTAAAAAGTTAAGAAACAAAAATAAATGAATTAAAACAAGTTGTGATGCTGCTACTCAGGTAATTAAATGTATAACAAAAAATAATATTATTAAGCAATAATGTGCGTTAATATATATATATATATATATATATATATATATATATATATATATATATATATATATATATATATATATATATATATATATATATATATATATATATATATATATATATATATATAATATATATATATATATATATATATAATATATATATATATATTATATATATATATATATATATATATATATATATATATATATAAACGAGTTTTAGATACGCTTCCAGGCAATTCCCCCCACATCACAATATATATATATATATATATATATATATATTATATATATATATATATATATATTACTGTAATCGAATACCGGTTATAAGGGATATAAAAGTTGGCTATACTGGATCTGGATATTATTTATCCAAACAAAAACACTCCGTGAAAATATCCAGCCAAGTCTTGCGTAAAAAGATATGATATCATAGTTTACGCCAAGTCTATTCATACGCTGTTTTCATAAATCTTAAGAGATATAGATGATTATTTAATATCCGCAACATATGCGCTCAAAAGCCTTACAAAATTTAACAGTAAAGAAATTTCTGACTAGACAAGAACGCAGAGGTAAAATTATTTAATCATGAATTTCTTCCTCAAATAATATTGAAGGTTTTTTTAAAAACTAGGTATTACCTATTTATTTATTCTATTTTTAATGTCGATATTTAGCGCTTTGCCAAGTCAGAAATTTCTTTACTGTTAAATTTTGTAAGGCTTTTGAGCACATATGTTGCGGATATTAAATAATCATCTATATCTCTTAAGATTTATAAAAACAGCGTATGAATAGACTTGGCGTAAACTATGATATCATATCTTTTTACGCAAGACTTGGCTGGATTTTTTCACGGAGTGTTTTTGTTTGGATCTTACTTCTTTTTGTAAGTAATTTCGATTAACTTTGCTGCTGAACCTAAGATGTGTGGATTTTGGAAGAGCCTATTTTCTGTCTTTTTTGGTCCATCTTAATGTCACATGTAAATAATAAATCTAGACGGCATTTAAATTTCTGTTATTACCGTGTGTTGATTCTTGCACTACCTTAATATTTTTTCACAAATATTAATTTACGACACTCTAACCCACGCCTTTTAAATAAAAAAAAACCCTTGACTTGACATGTCGACTAATCTTTTTCTTATATTGAACGATTTAGAAACTTATTTAGCTGTTCATAATCGTGTAATTTCCTCTTTGCATATAGTTTCTTGCAATTTATAATATTATACTTTGCATTGGTATAACTTTCAAACATGATAAATAGTATTTTTTTAAATATTAGATGACATATATATATATATATATTATATATATATATATATATATATATATATATATATATTATATATAATATATATATATATATATATATATAAATTTAACAAATTTCAAGTGCCTGAAGTCAGAAGCAGGTAGTACCCCAGGGTTCGAAGGGTCGAACCCTTCGTACAAAGCAACATGTAAAATAACTCATGTTGCATCTGAAATAGTTATAACAATGGATGCTTAATATTGAAATCAACAATATGGTCTAAAATTTAAATTATTTAAATTCTTAACATACTTGATAAAGGTTTAAGAAATATATCACTTATATAATACAGTCATTATATTATTGTTAGACATATATATTTCCATGTTACAAATAATAAATCATAAGTTGTTGATAAAGTCGTTATAAACCACTAATTTTTCATATCAGAGGCAATATTCAGGTGATCAAATTGAAATATTACAAATTTTACAATTTTCTCTTGCTTTACCAAACAAACCCTACCCTCATTTCATATTTCAAGTTTCTGCGATTATTAGAAGTGCCTTAGAATTATGATGAGTGAGTGCCTTGTTGAGTGAGTGAGTGAGTCAGTCAGTCAGCGTCGGATTTTGCCATTTTCAAAGCGAAATTTCTCGTGTTCTATTTATTTATTTATTTCCATATTTACAATAAAATTATTAAGCAACATAAACAAATTAATACATTAAACATGACGGTTAAATATATATAGAACTTAAAATTAAATATTTATGAACCATTGACACCGTCAATCAAAAACTGGTGACCATTCTGCTGCTGTGATAAATTACAGGAATCTTTCCACTTTAAGGCAGAAGCCCTGTGTTGTGGAATGATTGTCTGTGTACTTTACTCAACAAAACATCTATTCAAACCATGTATAGAATTTTATATACCATGTGATTTATATTTGTGAACTAAATAAAAATTTCTGTTTATAGTTTTAGTGGTTTGTATAATAAAAACGACCTTAGACCATAGATTTTAAACTCACCTGAACTAGATTAGATTATCTGTTCATTTTATCATCTTTTTCTTGTTTATTTATGAGAATCAATTTTATTTTTTTAGTAAAGACTGTTTTTGAAAGATTAAAATTTATGTATTTAGGTAAATTATTGTATAGTTTAGTACCGATGAATTTCTATAAAAAATAAAGAATTGTAATTTCAAAAGTAATATTGTTCCGATATGATCTTTGCGTAAGCCAAATTGTAAGATTCTAGGATAACCAGGTCAAAAGATATAAGGGGGTAGAAAATGCTCCGAATTGCTTCGGGAAAAGGGTGTTCGTCAGTGCCAGCCTTGGATATGAAACTTGTACCTTATAAAGCAAGACTTGGCTGGGGCACTGCCGTGCCCCCAGATTGATACCCCTATTTCATCGCTGCTTTAATGCCGACTTCCTCATTATCGCAATTTCGTTTGAAAACGCTACACCACTTTGTTTAATTTTTCATAGCTTGATGTTTTATAAAAATAATTCTGGCACGGTGGTCCGCAAGTCGGGCGAATTTCCTTTGGATGCGAGCACTCAAACCCAGAGTACCAAATGTTCAAATCCTAGTAGGGACAATAATTTTTTATTATTTATATACAAGCACTGCTCGTAACTCATTTTGTCTTTATTTTGGAAATGCGCATAATTATCCAGTTGGTTATACAAAACTATGCCTCTAAAATTAGAAGTACGCACTATTATTTGCACTTGTTTAAATCTTAGTTACTTATCTTTAAGCTTAGTCAGTTATCTTTAAAGGTTTTAGCACATTTCCTTTGGAAAATACAGACAAAATGAGTCACAAGCAGTGCTTGTAGATAAATAATAAAAAAAATATTGTCCCTACTAGGATTTGAACCCAGTTACTACCGGTTTCATTCGATTCAGAGCCTTAAAATAAATAGAAAACGACACCCTACTCGAAATTTATTTTTTATCGACCTAAATTTATAAAAAATCGTGTATGTCGAAGAAATTTTTCCCAGTTTGTGAATCTTTGTGCTAGAATTATTTGATAATAAAACTTACTTATTTTTAAGTAACCATCTTTGTTTTTAGCGAATTTCCTTTGGGAATTCGCCTAATGGGATATGCGTCATGGGGGAATTCGAACCTCGGACCACGACACAAATCCGTTTCAGAAGTCTCTTATGACGAAAAAAAAAAATTTTCGCGAGACTTTATATATATATATATATATATATATATATATATTATTATATATATTATATATATATATGTATATATATATATATATAATATATTAATATATATATATATATATATATATATATATTATATATATATATGTATATATATTATTATATATATATGTATATATAATATATATATGTATATATATATATGTATATGTATATGTATATGTATATGTATATATATATATATATATATATATATATATATTATATATATATATATATATATATATATATATATATGTATTTCTAGACACTTTCTTGTAAACACTCTATCTTTCGAACGGATTATATTTTTTAAGCAAACTTAGTACAAAATCAACCTTTGGGGACACGAACCCTATTGAAAAAACCAAGTTTTTGTGACGTCATTAACCCGGTTTGCTGAGTCAGCGAAATTTTAAAAAATCGGCAAAATTCAGAGTTAATATTTTTTGCCGCGGAAAAGGTCAATAGTTATGTTTCTTGAGACGCTGAATCGAATGAAACCGGTCCGAAGTCGGTACGACCACTCTAAGTGACCTAAAAATCTAAAAAAAACATTGTAAATTACCAAAACCCAAATTTAGGTCGATAAAAAATAAATTTCGAGTAGGGTGTCGTTTTCTATGTAATTTTGGGCGCTAAATCGAATGAAACCGGTCCGAAGTCGATACGACCACTTTAAGTTACCAAAAAGACGAAAAAACCACATAAGTTATAGAAAACCAAAATTACGCTTGTTAAAAATTAAATTTCGAGTAGGGTGTAGTTTTCAACGTTTTTTGAGCCTCTGAGTTGAATGCCAGTGGTCCGGAGTCAATACGACCACTCAAACTCAGGGTACCTGGGTTCACATCCTGGAGGGGTCGATAATTTTTTATCGTTTTTTGTTTTACTAAATATAAGTTTACAACTAGAAAAAATTCTGGCGCGTGGGTCCGCATGTCGGGCGAATTTCCTTTGGATGCGAGCACTCAAACCCAGAGTACCTGGGTTCGAACCTAGAAGGGACAATAATTTGTTATCGTTTTTTTTACCTAATATAAGTTTACAACTAGAAAATAATTCTGGCGCGGTGGTCCGCATGTCGGGCGAATTTTCTTTGGACGCGTGTTTCCGTGCTTTTTACATTATATAAGTTTACAACTGCTAAATAAATATTTCCGGCGCGGTGGTCCGCTGTCGGGTGAATTTCCGTGCTAAACAACCCATTTCTTGCTTATGCAAGAACCATGCCCATTGCGTAGTTCTGGTTCATGCTGTAGAACCTAAGCAGTTACTCCATTGTCAAGCACTGCTCGTAACTCATTTTGTCTGTATTTTCCAAAGGAAATGCGCAAAATTATCCAGTTGGTTGTACAAAACTATGCCTCTAAAATTAGAAGTACGCACTATTATTTGCACTAGTTTAAAGCTTAGTTACTTATCTTTAAGCTTAGTCAGTTATCTTTAAATGTAATAGCGCCTTTCCTTTGGAAAATACAGACAAAATGAGTTACAAGCAGTGCTTGACAATTGAGTACCTGCTTAGGTTCTAAAGCATGAACCGGAACTACGCAATGGGCATGGTTCTTGCATAAGCAAGAAATGGGTTGTTTAGCACGGAAATTCGCCCGACAGCGGACCACTGCGCCGGAATTATTTATCAAAATAAATGCCCGAGTGCCAGTTTCTGAATTCTCTAACAAGTCTTTCCAAGGCACTAAAACTGTATCACCTCAAATACTTGGAACAATTATTCCTTGTATTATTCATCAAACATTTAATGAAAGAAGGAATTGATAAATGTTCACTCGTTAGCTTAAATTATGGTTTATGTGTAGACAAGAGCTAAAAACTCGAACATAGAAACTGTCAAAGTAGCGTCAGTGTTGGTTTCTGTTTTACCTAATACTATAAACCAGCTAGGAATATTTTAAGAGGTTTTGTCGAGCGACTGGCTTGCCAGGAACTAAACATTTATTTTATTTAACTTTTTGAAACAGTCGTATATCTTATGACTAAATCGTTTAAACCTTGATATATTTTCTAACATTTTAGTTGTTTCTATGACCATAGCTATAACCGGGGATGTATTCATTACACTGTGCTTAGTTCTGGTGTCGTTATAAACCGCGCACGAGCTTGGGACTTAGGTAAGTTATGTTTGATTCCGATCGGGATTTCTCGAATTTTATTACTCGAAATTTATTTTTTGTCGACCTAAATTTATATAAAATCGTGTATGTCGAAGAAATTTTTCGACATACATAAAGATAAAGTCCTGGAGAACTCTGTCTGTTATCATTTATTGGTTGAATTTGAGAGGGTTAAGCCCTAGATAGATGAGCCACCCCTACTACCGATCTGAGTGGGCATTGTTCAGTTTTTACTGTAACAAATTAGAAGTACGCACTATTATTGCACTTGTTTAAATCTTAGTTACCTATCTTTAAGCTTAGTCAGTTATCTTATATATATTATATATATATCTATATAATATATATATAATATATATATATATATATATTATATATATATATATATATATATATTATATATATATATATATATATATATATATATAATAATATATAATAATATATAAGAAGAAATAAGAATTAAGAATTTATTTGTTCTTAGGAACATTGCCCTATACAAAGTTGAGTGCATACAATTATATTGTTAACAAAAATAAATAAAATATAAGCTTTCATCCTTGAATTTATGTATTGTTAATTATTAATATAGTATTAATAATATTAAATTTCAATATTAAAGTTTATTATAAACAATTTATCTTATATTACTTACATTTTTTTATATTGGCATTATTATATATATTTTTTTTAATTCTTCTTTATATTTATTTTAAACCGATTGATTAATTTTACTAAAATTTAAGAGTTGAGCTTATTCACTAAATACCTTATAGTTAGATGTATATATTAACCAAATAATAAATAACTACAAAAAAAAAAAAAAAAGATTTATTAAATGAAATATAATTGATAATTATATTAATTGATAAAATTATATTATTGATAAGGTAATTGAAACGAAACTGTTATTCATTTAGACAAAAGGCTCTTAAGAGAAACAGATTATGAAAAAAGTTATACATATTAAAGCGAGGAAGGAATTCGTAGGATTAAGCATAGTTAAAAGCTGGTTAATGTAGTATGGAGAGTTCTGGGGAAACAGTGATTATTATTATTAGTTGCTAGGTAATGAGACCTAAGTGGTTGATAAATGGGCAGCGAAACATAATAGCACTAGTCTTCTGGCTCTTGACAATTGCAGACTTGGCAATTATTAGGAAGGCTGAGTCTATGAAGATTGCCATTACAATAGTAACCTATGTATGACTTTCCAGTTACTCTCAGCTGACATCATTCTCTTTACTTTGATGGGGATGTTAAGCTGGATATAACATTGAGGATTATTATTTACGAATTGAAAGTGTTTATATAGAATATACTGTATTTGAAATTTGGATGGAATTTAGATCTTTATAAAATAGTTGTTTTTAAATGCACATAAAATATCTGATAATTTAGACTGAAAAATATCTGGTCCTGCAGAGCCACAAATCATTGTAGCCTATATCAAACCAATAAACATCTTAGTTGGGATACCCCAGTTATACTTGACTTGACTTGCGTTAGACAAGTCTAATTCTTTTAGTCTAAGGTAACACAATTTAGGAAGCCTGTTTGAAGTCCATTCTTAGAAAGTTTAATTAACCATCAAGAGCAGCTTAGTACCAATACTGAGGTGAGCTGACCAGTTTCCATTCTTACGAACAAGCATTGGAGTGTTACGAGGAAGGTGTAGGAGTCTTTAAAGAATCGTACCTGAAAAGCATCAATTATATATATATATATATATATATAATATAGAATATATAATATATATTATAATATATATATATATATTAATATATATATATATATATATACACACACACACACACACACCATATATAATATATATATATATATATATTATATATATATATATATATAATATAATAATAAAAAAAATAAATAACGTGGCTTTATTAGACATAATAAGAGAAAGTACATAGATACTAAAGTCTCACTCAAAAGCCTACTCCAGGGTCATTTTTATGACCGTTAGGAGGAGGGTTACAATGTTTATGATTATACTAAATAAATTTAAATCATTCTATCTCCAAGGAGACTACACTAGTCTCTTGAAGTGTATTAGTTTTTTTTTCGTTTTTTTGTATTTTTTTTTGTAAAAATAAGATTTTAAGGCTTTATTCAGCATAATTTTTTTCAGTTTTACATACATCAAAAAGATTGACACCATGCATTAAATAATAAATAAAAATCATGGTTATTCCAACTAGATTATAAAAATGTAAATATGCCATTCTCCAGACTTAGTAAATCAAGTCAATCACGGATGGTGAATGGAATCAAATGTTTTAATAAGCTGCCTACTAGTATTGTAGATCTTCTCATGGATTCCTTTAAAAAGGTAATTAAAGAAATACTGATTAATAAAGCATATTACAGTGTCAATTACTTCCTAAATGATAGTATAGGTATCCTGAAAAAATGTAAACTGGTACCTTTTTTTAACTTAATAATATCTTATATAATTTTATTTATTGTAATTTTTTCTATGTTTTAATTTGTATTTATGAATTGACCTATTGTGAGGCCTTAGAATGTAAGGCAACCAAGCTTATAGTAAATAAATTTTTAATAATTAAATTGTTGGACAAGGTATGATCTGTATTTACAAATGGTTCTTAAATAAGAAGCTAAAGTGTGACAATTCTCTACAGTGGGATCATCTAAAAATTTTTAGATATTCGCTTTCAGAGAGTATTTTTCTTAAAATGAGCAAATCTAAACTCTGCTAAAAGCTTGGCAGATGACTACAAAATGGAGATTATCCTCAATGGCATTCATATTGCAAAGAGAGCATCTGTGATCTGTTCCACCATAGGAGCAGTTAACAGATAGAAGCTGGCCTCTGGCCTTGAGAACCCATCCTGCTACAAATCTGTCTTTTATTGTTGTGATATATTTAGGGACTGGCTTGTTTCGGATTAAATAGTAATAATGGGCATGAAATAGGGAATGTCTTGCATTATTTAAAGCTTCAAGTCTATCAGCCACTTCTACCTTTGCTACCATGCGCATGAGCTGGCTCTTAAGTTCCTCCACTTTGAGCGCACTCACATCTAAATTAATCATGCAGTTCGCTTAGTCTTACCCATTCAGCGCACCAATAAATCTTTCTTGTAATTATTTCTTTGGCTAAAAATTTGGTTAATCTGTTATCATCAAGTTGCAAAGTTTTTAAGATATAATTGAAGTGAAGTTTTAGAGTTGTAACATATAAAGGAGCTAGCCCAGTATCAAGGGTTAAAACATAGTTAGGAGTATTATACGGAAGAGCAAATAATTTTTTAAAATAAAATCTTAAAATTTTTTCAACTTCATCATATTTTAAAAAGCCCCAGACCTGGGCTCCATAAGTCATGACAGATTGTGCAACTGCTCTGAACACTCTTAGTTTTTGGTTGAAAAAGTTTTTCCAAACACTGTTAATGGTTAATTTAGCCGCAGTTAGTTTCTCTTGGAAATGACTTTTTAGAGAGAGACTGTGAGATAAGGTTACACCTAAGTACTTATATTGCTTTACAATTTCTATTTTCTCATTTTTGAACCAAAATTTGTCATTTTTTGTCACTTGACCTTTGCTTCCAAAAATTACAATTTTTAGACTTGGACAAATTACCACAAGGTTCCATAACTCACAGTATCTCTCCAAATCCCTTATCATATTCCTCAAAGTGACAAATCTGGAGCCATCAATACAAGGTCATCTGCGTACAATAGAACTTTTATTAACCATTCACCTATATTGATGCCCCCTGATAAAGCATCCTCAAGGTCATTAATGAATAGGGAAAACAGTAAGGCCGAAAGTAAACATCCCTGTCGGAGGCCAGCGTGTGTTGGAAAACATTCAGTTACTCCTCCATCACACCACACACAGGACTCTGTCTCAGATAGTAAACATTCTAGTATGGAGATGAATTTAGTTGAAACACCTAGGTTAGAGAGTTTAAAGAAAAGAGCACTTCTTAGTATAGAGTCAAAGGCAGACCTCAGGTCAACAAAAAAACAATAAACTTTTTTCCCTTTAGCTGCTGTTTTGATTTTGATAATATTAGTTAAATTGAAAATATTGTCAGTAGTTGAGTAACCTGACCTGAAACCAGCCTGTGACTCTACTATTATTTTGTTAGTTTCCACCCATTTATTTAGCCGCTCCAACATTATTGATGTAAAAAGTTTAAGAATGCAGTTCAGGAAGGAGATACCTCTGTAATTTGAAGCATCTAGTGAATTACCTTTTTTAAATATTGGGTAAATAATTGCCTTTTTCATACTACATGGTATTTTTTCTTGAGTCCACATTAAGTTGTACAACTTGAGGATATGTTGCAAACAGTTAGGGGGTGCATTTTTAAAAAAATCATAAGGCACCCTATCTGGGCCAGGGGCTTTATCTATTTTACTTTTATCTAAAGCTAATATAAACTCAGCCATAGATATAGGTTGGTCTAGTTTCTTATTAGTGATTAATGGTTAGGCATATAATATAGGGGATGCTGTAAGTGGGGGGGTCAAAAGACTTTTAAAATGGTTCAGCCAATCTTCTTTAAGTAGATTTGGATTAATAATTCTATTGCTAAATTTAAACTTTCCAACCACCTTCCAAAAATCTTTTGAGCCCCTCACTTTGCTAATATCAATGAGCATTTTTTGCTTGAATTCTTTTTCTTTTTTCCTGCACAGCATTTTAAACTCTTTATTAGCTTTTAGGTAGTTAATTCTGTCTTCATGCAAGTCAGTTTTGGAATGTTTAAGCATGCATAGGACCTGTCTCTTGCTTTCTCACAGTCTAGGTCATACCAAGGTTGTTTAGGTACTAGTTTGGGTTTATGTTGAGAGTTAGAGTAAATAGACTTACCTTTATCAGCACATGTGAAAATCAAATCAAAAATAAAATTATTATACTTCTCAATATCTGAAAAATTAAATTCTGTCTTCTGAATTAGTTCATGCAATTTTGGTTTAAAAAATTCTTCATCTCCCTCTGTCCACTTTAACTTAGGAAGAAGTGGGAAAATAGAATTTTTATTGAAGCATTTTAATGGTTGTAACTCGATCTCAAGAGGCATGTGATCCGAGAAGGGTTGTCTGCCTATTTTAAGATTTTTAAATCGGTTTAAGACATTAAGCTGTACCGCGCATATATCATTAACTGATTGACCCATAACGCCCATGAACGTCCAGTCTCCATTGGCATCACCTTTTGCTCTACCATTAGTAATAACCATACCTGAGTCTTCACAAAGGTCTAACAGACTTTTCCCTTTCATATCAACTTTTTTATCTTTAGACTTTCTGTGACAACTCAGGTCGGTTTCAAAATTAACTACAACGTCTTCAGGGATCCCTTGCTCTTCTCCGATACGAACGTTACAATCGCCAGCCATAATAAAGTTATTATTATCTTTAGTAAATAAAGTTGTAAGTTTGCTAAACTCTTCATCCCATTTGCTAGGACATAGGTAAACTGGGAGGAGATTAACAACCTGTCCAGTGTCTGTGTAGGTTATTGTTATATAGTTAAGGTTATCATCATGGGAGAAGTCAATCCCACTGCAAGAAACCTTTGTAGCAAGCAATAATCCTCCACTTAAACGACCATATTTATATTTTCTTGAAGCATCAACCCATTTTAATTTATGACTACCAAAGGTTTTCTCAATGTGATCAACTTTCTCCTCTCTTGATATATGAGTTTCTAACAATACAAAAACATCAAATTCATTTACATAATTAACAAACATAGGATTTTTTATCTTAGATTTTAAACCATTTACATTATACACTAAAACTTTAAGAGATCCATCGTTATGGCTAAGTGAGCTTAAGTTGTGTTTCTTCTTTCTTCCGCATCTTTTTTTTCTAAATTCCTTGCGTCAAGCACTTTTCTCCTTACCGTTATTCCATTTATCAGCCAGGATTGCATAGATTACGCTCATATTGTTGGTACCAACTATATCATCAAGTTTATTTATCCCATTTTCATTATTGTGCCAGAGTGTCAGGTTATCGTAGTCTAGATCAAAACGCACTTCACCTAATATTGCATAGTCTCTAATAATTTTCAAGCGCTTGTTAGGGTTAATGGTTAATATTTCCTTTCTTAGAGCATACAAGAAGTTTCTTTTTAACCTAGTTGCATGCGAAAAATCCCGAGAGACAGATATTTGTGGGAGATCTTTAAGCTTGTAGCAGTTACTTAAGATTTTATTTAAGTCATCATCTAGAGGGATGTGTGCAATGATTTTGTTAGTTTTTCCAAGTAGATGGGCACGATTAATAGAAATGTACTCCGAAATTCTGAGAGTATCCTTAACAAAGGTTTGAACTGCTTTTCTGCAGTCTCGTTCTGAGGAAATACCCGAAAATATTAAGTTATTGCGTCTGCTACGGTCTTCAAGATCAACTGTTCGACGTTTTAAGGTAGCTACTTCCGAGTCAACATTGCAGATTTGAGTACTCACATTAGCTAAGTCCTGTACGGTAGCAAAATGAGAGATCAGTGTGACACTTAAGGCGCCCAGAAGGCATCCAAAAGTTACGGATCCTACCGTCGCATTTCTATCGATATTATTAATCGCAACAGGCCCGGAGAACGGGATGTTTCCATCAGTTGGCATTTCTAAGTTTTGTTTTTTCTTATCTGGTGATGGAGATGAATTTGGTGAGATTATTTTGCCTATTTCGTTTTGTTAGATCGGCGAGACGATACCGGTAACCTTATCAGTCACATTCATAGACGAAAAAACATTGAAAACGACACCCACTCTCGAAATTTAATTTTAACGACCGTAATTTGTGTTTTCTATAATTTTGTGGTTTTTTTGACTTTTTGGTAACTTAAAGTGGTCGTATCGACTTCGGACGGTTTCATTCGCTTCAGCGCCCAAAATTACATAGAAAACGACACCCTACTCGAAATTTATTTTTTATCTACCTAAATTTTGTACCAAGTTTGGTTAAAAAATATAATCCGTTCGAAAGATAGAGTGTTACAAGAAAGTGTCTAGAAATACATAATATATATAATATATATATATATATATATATATTATATATAATATATATATATATATATATATATATATATATATATATATATATAATATATATAAAGTCTCGCGAAACTTATTTTTTCGTCATTAGGACCTCTGAAACGGATTTTGTGTCGTGGTCCGAGTCGAATTCCGCATGACGCCTATCCCATTAGGCGAATTTATTCCCAAAGGAAATTCGCTAAAAAAACACTTCACAAATGATTATTTTCAGTTATAGATTTCAAAAATTCTTTGTTTAACAAGAGTAAACACTTTCGAGAAAGAAATACCAAATAAACCGAAATTATTTAAAAAACGTGAAGAGCCAGAAAAATGATGTTATAACCTTCACGCACGTGTAACCTCTTCTCTCTCTCTCTATCTCTCTCTCTCCCTCTCTCTCTCTCTCTATATATATTATATATAATATATATATATAAATATATATATATATATATGTATAAATATATATATATTATTATATATATTATATATTATATATTAAAATATATATTATATATATATATATATATATATATATATATATATATATATATATAATATTAATTAATGTTCACCCACCAATCATTTTTTTGAAACAGTAATTTTATACAAACTGAAAGCGTAACCTGGGATGCGAATCCTAAGCCTTCGTGGGGTTAAAGGTCAGTAGAATTACCGATGCTTCGAATACCTCGACCAATCCAAGTAGTTTTTAGATTACATGATCCGTGACAAGGAGATTTAAAATGCGCTCGTGCATTGTGTTTATACTTTGAAAACAATGCAAGTAGTTAGCTGTAGCCTGTGTGAGAGATGTTTTCTCAAATAAATATAAACATCCGAATACTTATATTGTGGTAGAAGTTTATTCACGTTAGTCTTTGCTATTTGTAGTCAAGTGTTTTAAGAGATTTTTGGAAAGGCATCTGGCTTGTATTATATGGAATTAATACAAGCAAGGCTGTACATGACGGGCTATGCAACCAACAGTTCGGCCTTTAGCCAATTCTATTTCTGGAAACTTCCAATCTCTTAGGCTTCAAATAATGGTTTTATTCAGATTTTTAAAGTAATAGTGAGTAGTGCGTACTGATTTTTTTGCCTCTGAATGCAGTACCAATTTTTGCAAGTATATTTTGGTACATATTTGCTTATGGAACATCCGAAATGACGGGAGATAATAGATGCTGTTGAAATCTCATAAAGGTAGGAAATTTGTGTAATGGTTTTATATAAGTAAATACGGCCGATGTATTACGCTAAAGAAACGACTTACCGGTTTTGAACATGCGGAGTGATAACGACTGTTATCAGTTGCAGTGTTGTCAATATTTGATGTGTAGTAAAATATCCCTAATGATTAAACAACTTCCACTCAATACATCCCCCTTTTTAAAAGTAATATCCCTTCACAGATTACTAAATGAATTAAAATTATATCACTTCTCTTTAGTAAATTATAATGTATTCTTCTAATGAATTTATTATTAAATATTATTAGACCACTTCACTTAAAAAAAAAGTTTCTTTAAAAAAAATAACTTTAAACTTCTTTACGTTTCAGAAAACAGAACTATTGCAATCGTGGCTTAATGACCACACGTCCACTTCTAGTCACATAATCACTTTTCTTAGGGTGTGGCACCATCTTCCTTGGTGGAGGTGTTACTCGTTTTCGGCGAAGTTTGAGGAGATGTCTGAATCTGAATGGAGGCTTTAGATGTTCTTGGTGGAGAAGTAGAAAGTGGCGATGTTTCCTCTGGTTCAAATCTGAGAGATCTTCTTGGAGCTATCAAGTTTTCTCTGTTTCTTGTCAGAGACTTTGACTTTTTGAGTTGTTTAGGTTGACTTGATAAGACGTGTTCTTCCTTGACTTAACTACACTACCGTATTCTTCAGATCTTTAACAAAGACTTTCTCTCTTTTCCTCAGGGTAGGCAGAATTCTACATGTGTCGAGAATCAAAATTTCTTTTCTGCCTTTCCTTCAGAATGTTCTCCTTTTTCCGAAACTGTTTTAAGTTCAGTTTCTTATCAGTGTTAATGAGTGGTAAAGTGGTGCGTATTTTTCTACCCATAAGCAGTTCGGCTGGGCTTAGTCCTGATTCTAGTGGTGATTCTCTGTACGCTAGAAGTCCTAGTGATGGATCTTCAGATTTCTTTAGGATAAGCTTGACACTTTAACAGCAGACTCGGGAAGGCCGTTGCTACGTGAATGCTTAGGACTGCATACAATGAGTTTAAACCCCCAAGTAGCGGCAAAATTTTCTGAATTCGTAACTTGTAAATGTGAGCCTGCGTCTGCTCTAAAAGAGATAGGTATAACCGTTCCTAGAGAATAACAGACTACACCCGTCAATAACTTCTTGGGCTTGAGATAGATGAGAGTTAATTACCTCTGAAATCTGAGTAGTAATCTTGAATAATAATTTTGACGGTGCTCTAAACAAATATGGCACTTGGCTATGAAACTGGTTATCTCTTGGTTTAGGTCTGGCCACCATACAGATAAACGAGCTCTTCGTTTACACTTCTCTACTGAATTTTGTTGAGCATCTCTTTCCTCAGAGCGATAGGTATAAACAATCTGTTATTGTATTGGAGCACCCCATTGTGACAGGCTAAGTCTGCTCAGAATTTGTAATATAATGTGGTCAGAGGGTTGTTTTTAGACTCTCTACTCCAGCCTTTATCAATTTCAGATTTGATTGCTAAGGAAGTAGGGTCCTTGGTTTGAGCATTTTTAATGTCATTTATTACCTGGTCCGAGCATGAAGTATTTTTGCAGACAAGAAGTACACTTGCTTCTAGATCTTTTTCAAATTTTAAATCAAGTTGTTTTGGCACGTCTACTGGACTTCTTGAGAGAGCATCCGCGGAGAAAAGAGTTTTTCCTGGTTGGTACTGTACCTTGAAATTGAACCTCATAAGTCTCATTTTGAATCTCTGGATCCGCGTTGTTAACTTGTCGAGATCCTTTTCACCTAGGATGCTTACCAATGGCTTATGGTCCACGACTATTAAATATTTTATGCCCGTGAGGTAGTCGGAAAATCTCTCAGATACCCAGGTAGCTGCTAGGGTTTCTTTTTCGATCGGCGCATATCTTCTCTCTGTGTCTGATAAACTCCTAGAGCAGTATGCTACTGGTCGCCATGCACCATCGTTTTGTTTTTACTCAATTAAGCCACAGAAACAAGCGTCAGAAGTAACCCTAGTTTCTAAGTTTGTATCGAATAGTGCCAAGACAGGAGTTTTAGTTAAAATGTTTTTCAGTGCCTCGAAATACTTTTTCTGTGCAGGGCCCCACATCCACTCATTTTCTTTAATTAATAGATCTCTGAGAGGCTTAGTTATTTCAGATATATTTTTAATAAATTTTGCATGTTGCATAACTAGCCCTAACAAGCTACGTGTTTCAGAGACGTTTTGTGATGGTTTAAATTGTTGAACTGCCCTTATCTTATCAGGATCGATTGAGATGCCTGCACTAGACACAATGTGTCCTAAAAATTTTACCCGATCTGATCCTATGGTGCATTTTTTTTTATTTAAGGTAATATGGGCACTACTCAGCTTTTTCATAACTGAATGTAGTCTTAAATCGTGCTCCTTTTTGTTTTTACCGTAAATCAGTATGTCGTCTTGTTGATTTATGACACCCTCTATGCCTTGAAGTAAATCTCTAACACGTCTTTATTAATGTTCTGGAGCTGAAGATATTCCCATTGGTAACTTTTAAAAGTAAAACCTTCCAAAAAGTGTCAGAAAGCTAGTTAATTTGGCTGAATTTACCGTGAGTGGCACCTGCAAAAACCCCGAACTTGCATCTAATGTGGAAAAAAAGGTTGCTCCCTCTCCTATACGTCCTAGCGATTCTTCGACTTTGGGCATAAGGTATCTCTCTCTCTTAACATTTTTGTTGAGAGCCTGAAGATCAACTGTTATTCGCACCTCACCGTTTGGTTTTAGAACTGGAACCATACCAGCACACCAGTCTGTTGGTTCATCTATTCGGGCAATAACCCCTTTGTTCACGAGCCTGTCTAACTCCTTTTTAACTTTGTCTCTGAGAGGCAGCGGCACTCTTCGTGGACAGGATATAGCATACGGTGTTGCGTCTTTCACAATTTTAATGTTGTATGGTTCTCTCATTTCACCCTAACCAGTAAAAACATCTTTGTACTGTTTGATGAGGAGATTAAGATTACGGTCATTATCTTCACGAGATACAGAGTCAACAGTTTTAAAATCAGGGTCCTTATTCCATGATATAAGGCCCATAGAATTAATAGAAGGGCGTCCCAACAATGGTTCGTAGTTACCTGGGGAGGTTACATACATGATTTCACTAGATTGTTTACCTCTCCAAGTTACTGGAACTGTAACCTTCCCTCGGACTTCTATCGGTACTCTTCCAGGTCCAAACAATTTTGTTTTAGTTGGTTTAAGGCTATTTATATTGAGTTGTTCAAATTTATGCCACGGCAAAATTGAGACATCTGCCCCCGTATCAACTTTAAAAGTAATTGGTGACTTACCAATGAGGGGTGTTATGGTCCACGGTTCAGATTTATAACCTTCTTCTGTGACCCGTTGAAGGTAGTACTCTTCTTCGTCCGACTCTTCTTGTTCTACTGCTCTAACATGTTTAGATCTGCACATATTTTCATAGTGCCCAATGTAATTGCACTTCAGACACCGTGCTTTCACAGCAGGACAGGAATCTTTAGAGTGGGGGTCACCATCGCATCGGTAACACTGTTTCACCACCGAATTATTGTTTTTGCGGTATTTCTTTTTACCATTTCGTTTAGGTTGATGCCTTTGAAGTAAGTTTACATCCATAGAATCCTTAGATGCTTCACTCCTGACCATAGTTTGTTGTTGCTTTACTTGTTCCGCCAATACTGCTTTAGTTTTGGCTTTTTCAAGGGTTAATGAAGAGTCCATCTGGAGCTCTTCAGCCACTTCACTATCTAGAAGTCCAACAACAATACGATCCCGAATCAATTCTTCGAGACTGTTCGCTCGTAGATGATGTTCCGCTTAGAAACGAAATAAGCTTCAAATTTTTCAAGGACTGTCTTATACTTATTTGAGTCCACAGAAGATAATTGGAAAGAGTCCAGTATATCCTCAGCCCGATCATCACCCAGGCTGTAGATAAAGTGATCAACTTGTTCACTAACCGTTCGTTTATCTAGTCCCGTAACACGCCGAAATCTTTCGTAGCGGCGGCTCCAATTTGCCCAGTCTTCATTTTTAAATGAAAATTTCTCCGGTGGACTTACTTTGATGCCCGATGGAGCCAATAAAATGGCATCCGATTGCGGCATTGTTCGATATTTGAGATCCGGAACCGATTACGCCTTTTTGACAATTTTTTTTCCGATTCTCGCGAATTTCGCGATCAATTTAATTTTTATTGAACGAACATTTAGTTTTAACGAAACCTGACACTATGTAATGGTTTTATATAAGTAAATACGGCCGATGTATTACGCTAAAGAAACGACTTACCGGTTTTGAACATGCGGAGTGATAACGACTGTTATCAGTTTCAGTGTTGCCAATATTTGATGTGTAGTAAAATATCTCTAATGACTAAACAACTTCCACTCAATACAATTTGGTTGAAATTATAGGTCACAGGGGAATTTATATCGGTAGTGAGTTTTAAACGAAAACATTAAAAGAGTGTGGAGTTCACTTATAGGCAAAAAAAAATAAAATTTTCTCCACTAATAAAATATTATGGCTGAGCAACTGTCAAAACTTACAGTCAATGGACAACCCTTACACCCAAGATCCAAACTAAACTGCAGAAATAGAAGAAAGCAAGCCCTCGTTCCTGGATGAAACCTAGGCTGACCCGACCCATAAAAGCTTTGAATATTTAAGAGGCCTGAGCTCTCTCATCTACCAGAAGCCTACCGCTTGGCATATAAAACATAAAGCCAATGATTGAAGAAATGTTATGTCGTTAACTTATAAAATCCGACAAGACACACACATAGCATGACAGACATTCATACCAAACAAATACTTAGAAAATTAATAATAGCTGTTTCAAAAATTTAGAAAGCGTAAATATGTTGTATACAATACTTACCGACCAGCGTAAAGAAACTTTCAATGATACTTTTAAGTTACGCGGATGTAAACAGAGGATATTGAGAAACAGTGAGTATTTTAGTGACTAAACAAAAAAACAACATACTACAACATACAACATGGCTTATACACCATACAATACAGAGCTGTATAAGACATGGCTTTAACAAGATTTTTGTGGAGATTATTGCTTCAAGAAAAATAGATTTCTTAAATAGACCTTGATAGCATTAATACGACCAACATAGACTCGCTATGCAGGCCAATTCTTTTCAATTGAATAATTCTAGGGGTCACGCATAGGGTTCAGATTTGACTGGATATTGCCCTTGCGCACCATTATCGAAACTATTAATCATACTATTCCCTTTACAATACTGGTTATAGCATATTACAATATTAGTATATAATAATATGTAATAGCACTCTGTAAAATTATTAGTTTCAATTTTAAACGTTAACGCTAACGTTAAATTTAAAAAAGCCAGCTAGTTCAAATTTAAAACGTGCGATTTTGCCATTATTCTATGACATATTTTAGGATATTATTTTGTTTGAGCCATTAGCTTATCTTCTAGCTTTACATTATAATACATTACTTCCAGCAGACATTATGTCATTGATAAATGCAAATTTTTTAATGTTAAAGATGCTTAAAAATGTGTAGTTAGAGATCAGATTTGACTAATTAATCCAGATAAAGTGTCTTTTTGGTACAACATATTATTAGTATTCATTATTTTTATTTTCTATTCGTGTATCTTTTAATAAAAGAAGCGTGCTTCTATAAAATTTGTTTTTCTAAAATCCGGCTATTTTAGCAAAGTTCCGGAGTAAAGAATGAGGTTTTTTTAAGAAGAGGATAACTTAATATATATATATATATATATATATATATATATATATATAATATATATATATATATATATATATATATATATATATATATATATATAATAATGCCCGTTTAGAGCCTTGCGGCTCATCAGGGATAACTCCTGCGGGAACAACCTCGGGTGTAGTAGCAACCGTTACGCTCATAGTGTATGCTAAAGTTGGCGATAATTTATCTAAACAATAATCTTCTATAAACTGAGAGCGTAACCTGGGATGCGAACCCCAGACCTCCGTGGGTGTCAAAGGTCAGTGTAAAGACTAATGCCTTAACGACCTCGGCCACGGAGGCAGTCATATATGTATATATATATATTATATATATATATATATATATATATATTATATATATATATATATATATAATAATAATAATAATAATAATAATAATAATAATAATAAACCATTTATTAATGTTCTTAAATAATATTATACAAGCAATTTTATGAATTTACAAATCGTAGATTAAACATTAATTCAGCCAAAGCTGTGGTTACTGGCTGAGCCAGCTAGTTCGGTAATTATATAAACAAATTACATCAATTATAGGTAAAACTGACTATTTCTAATTTCTACAATGCATTACCGTTCGATACGTTACATTTTAATATTATGATTATAATTATAATGATAATTCTAATGAATATAAAGTTATATTAAAACTAATTTAATTTTAACAATTAATATACAAAATAAATAATATTTCTAAACAAAAAGAAAATTACAAAAAGAAAATAACTTACATGAAAAATAATTAATTACTATTTTTCAATTTAATTTATTTATTTATTTATTTTTAATTTTTTTTTAATTTTTTTTATTTATTTTAATTTATGTATTAATAGTTTATAGTTTTATAGTAATAAATTATTATTTATTTATATTTATAAGTTACAAAAGTATTGATTCCACAAATATGAAAACTTTTTTTAAAAATTGTTCTGGTTTTAAACATTTTATCAGGCAGTAATTTTGATGCTATATAAAAAAAATTGATATTAAATATCAATTAAATGTTAATATCAATTAAATTAGTTAATTAAAATAAATTAAATTAGTTCTAACAAATTATAAATACAGTACACGTTATTTTTAAACTAAAAGGAAAATAACTACATGCTCCATATAACATGTTCAATATAACTACTAAATTCAATATAATAAATAACTAAATAAATAAACAACCTAATAAATAAATAAATAAACAACCTAAATAACTAAATGTAAAATAACAAACTTAACATGCAATAACATAATAAACAGTAATTCATAAAATGGTACGTGTAAACATTCTCTAATATAATATTTAAATCCAATTCTCAACTTTTATTCCCTTTGTAACCATATTTCTTTATAAATATCTTCCATCCTTCTCCATGAGCCTGTCCATTGCTACTCTCTTCCAAGTTACCCCGCCACAAATAAAACTTGGTAAAAAATAGTGACCAAGATATATTAAAAAAAAACAAAAAAAACTGTCTGACATTATATATATATATATATATATATATATATATATATATTATATATATATATATATATATATGTGTGTGTGTGTGTGTGTGTGTGTGTTTTTGACACGCGATGACTTTTGAACGCTTTTCAAAATTCGGATCGGAATAAAATCGACCTTATGGTCTAGAGACCTATGGAGTTATGAAATATTCGTGATATTATCTAATGACTCAGAAAAAATATCAATAAAGCTAGAAAAATCATTGGATGGAGCTGAAATTGAATACACATGCACTACTAAGTAAGACAATGGCAATGATACTGTTATTATCATATTACACAACTATCAGACTCACACAATTAAATAAAAATAAGTTACAATTTTCGACTAATAAGTTTGAAAATTTGCTAATATCTTAATAGTATAACTATTTTTAACTCTAGACATAGGAAATACTGCTTCTGGACAACTGCATCTGTAACACGCTTTCTAGCGGCCGTGCTACCAGGCCTTTAGAAGCCACCAGCTTGCTAGGTGAAGGCCTTTTGTTTTGTACTTTATGGCTAGTTATTTCCTGGTCTAATGTATTCTTAAATATGTCAGTCATTTGAAAACGGCCGAATTTTCCTTTAATTTATAGACCAATAAATATATAAATATACCTAATAGATAAATATAATAATTAAATACGCGTCTCTGATTCTAAGGCAAAGCTACTTTTATTTATTAAAATATATATAAAATATATATAAATATATAATATGGTGAAATGGCAAGCACGGCGTACTTTTTAAATAATAATTGTTGACTTGTCGTTTGACTTACTTGAACATCCATTCGTTGTTTTTTGATCTATCTTGAGTATCGTTTCTGTTAGGTACTCAGTCAGTTCTAAATTAGGCCTCCAGTTTATGTTCAGCTGTCTTTACTTCGTTTCAATAGTCTTCAGTATTCAAGTGTCGTAAAAATGCATTAGGTGAAATTGCAACCAAAGTCGTTTGCATAAAATTAAACAAACGTGCAGCTGAGGCACGAATCGTAGCGCCAAGGGGACAAATACCATTAGCTATTCTCAAAGTTTATTAGCATTGAGTATAAATGTAACCCACTTATCTTGCAAAACATTTACATTTTGCACTAAAACCAAGTGTACCACTTCAGGCTCTGCACTCTTCAATCAAAATAATCCTTGCTATTTTATTATTGTTTACTTATTTAGTTTATATTTATCTATTCTGCCTTACGTTGGTTTTTATTTTATTATTTCGTCTATATTTTCTAATTTTGATTTCAGTTATGGATGCAGTACTTTGGACAGTATGTATATTTAGTTTGCTAAGAACAGCTTATTGTAAACACACCAAACAAGTTTTACTATCAGGTAATACCTTTATTTAGATAAACAATTATTAAATATTTAATTACTTTAGTTATTAATTGATTAATAAATATTATGTTATATTATAATACTGATTAGATCCGCGTTTAGATTATATTTTTTGGCGCACGAAAATTATATATATATATATATATATATATATATATATATATATATATATATATATATATATATATATATATATATATATATATATATATATATATATATTAAATAATAAATCGTTTATTTATATATAAATACCTGTTTACAAAGGTTAAATTACAAATTATCAATAAATAAAATAATATATATTGACCATTTGTGTCGCATAAGCTCAAGGCTTGTGCGCGACACGAGTCTACTCCTTATCTACTCCTATATCTACTTAAATAAAGTAAAAAGCATAAAAAAGTATACATTTATAAATTTAAGTAAACAAAAGAGAAAAATTCTGGCGCAGTGGTCCACATGTCCGGCAAATTTCCTTTGGATGCGTGTTTCCGTGCTTAACAACAATCCTGCAATGCAAGAACCATGCTCATTGTGTGGTTCCGGTTTATGCTTTAGAGCCGAAGCAGTTACTAAATTGTCAAGCACTGCTTGTAACTCTTTAAAGATAACTGACTAAGCTTAAAGATAAGTAACTAAGCTTTAAACTAGTGCAAATAATAGTGCGTACTTCTAATTTTAGAGGCATAGTTTTGTACAACCAACTGAATAATTATGCGCATTTCCTTTGGAAAATACAGACAAAATGAGTTACAAGCAGTGCTTGACAATTAAGTAATTGCTTAATAATGTTATTATCAATAAAATTATATTACTTACAATTCAATTTCTATCATGTAAGTGCTAATTGTCAATAAAGATATAAAGTTATAATATTAAAAAAACAAATAAATTAAACGGCAAGAACTGTAAGAAAACATGAACAGGTGAGTATTAGAAGTACGCACTATTATTTGCATTAGTTTAAAGCTTAGTTACTTATCTTTAAGCTTAGTCAGTTATTTTTAAAGTTTTTAGCGCAATTCTTTTGGAAAATACAGACAAAATGAGTTACGAGCAGTGCTTGAGAATTAAGTAACTGCTCAGGTTCTAAAGCATGAACCGGAACCACGCAATGGGCATGGTTCTTGCATAAGCAAGAAATGGGTTGTTTAGCACGGAAACACGCATTCTAAATGAAATTCGCCCGACAGCGGACCACCGCGCCGGAATTATATATTTAGTAGTTGTAAACTTATATAATGTAAAAAACTATGAATATTATCATTCCAACCAGGATTATTGTTAAGCACGGAAACACGCATCCAAAGGAAATTCGCCCGACATGCGGACCACCGCACCAGAATTATTTGATAATTGGTGCTTCCATTCTCTTATTGGGAGAGTTACCTTAATGATGGTTTGTGCGGTTATTCCAGTGCTGGGAAATTTTTTTACTAGTTAATTTGTAGTCATAGGCTTATCCTGGAAGATCCGTTTGTATAATGGCTGTAATTCATTCGTATGTTAGGAAACGTATGTTTTACTCGTATCTTAGCTGATACTTAATATAGCTGAATCTATCTACATATGACGTCTATGTCTACAACTCATTGCTTCAAGGCATACTTTTTGTTTTAGATAATTTAACCACAATTCAAGCAGAAACAAGTGATAAATTAACTATAGTTTGTGGTGATACTGATGAATATAATAATATAATATGGTATAAAGATGGTGAAAAGTTATCTAATATAGGAACTAATTTTAAAAGTGGACCTTCATTGTAAGTATTTTTAGAGTTGCCTTTACATCTAGATTTAACATTTTGCTCTGTTTTTAGGGCACATAATACGAGTTAGCTTATTACAACTAAGTTATATGATTTTTTATAAGCTAAACTGTTATTTTTTGAGTACCCAGTGAGTGCCGTCATTCATGTCTGTTTTTGTTGTCAAGTACCCAGTGAATGTGTGCCGTCATTCATGTCTGTTTATGTTGTTGAGTACCTAGTGAGTGCCGTGGCTGAACTTCGGTATACGGTGCACCCTGCTATCAATACTATATATCGATATATTTTTAGTTTAGAGATATGACGTAGGAATAATCGATATATGCCTTTTCTTTACGTTTATAAACATATTTTTATTTTTTAAATGTTTTGTTGTTTGTGTTTTATTATTTGTTGTAAAATAGTTTATAACTATTTTCATATTTTTTTAATTTTTATAATGTTTAACTATGTTTTCATAAGAATAATCGATGATACACCACATCTAATTTTATGTTACGCGTATTTTTTACGTATTTTTGTGATTGTTACTTTCAGGTTTTTTATTATTTTGTTGTTAATGTTTTCATTTATTTGTTGTTTGTTTTTTTTTTAATGTTTTAAATATAATTAATAATTTAACGACGCTGCTTACCTTTTAAATGCTCAGTTCTCGTTTACGTGTCGCGTAACTAAAAATATATCGATATATAGTATTGATAACAGGGTGCACCGTATACCGAAGATTTACCGAGTGCCGTCATTCATGTCTGTTTATGTTGTTGAGTACCCAGTGAGTGCCGTCATTCATGTCTGTTTATGTTGTTGAGTACCCAGTGAGTGCCGTCATTTATGTCTGTTTACGGAAGCGATGTCTTGAGCATATGTACAATATTAATTGAGAAAATTTGGGAAATCCTAACAGGGATGTTTTCTGATAAAATTTGCTAAAAAGCATGGACAGCTCAGCCTAATCTTAAACTGTATTATATTTGTTTTATCTTGTTTAAAGACCTATACCTCGCCGCAAGACCTGTTTCCTCAGGAGTATATGCAAAACTCTAGTTAACCCCATATGTTTGCAGTTAACAGATAGAAAGTGATCTCTTTACGTAAAGACCATGGTCTTATAGTTATGAAAATAAATCAGTAGTTTAGGAAATGGCAAAATTTAGAATATATAAATAAACCATCGAGTAGGATTTATTAAAATTGGACGAGTAAATAAATAGATTATAGACCTGTAGAGCACCTTTTGCTTAGATTAATTGCTTTCTTCTCAGCATGCAATATCTTTAGCTTACACTACGTGGCTATTTCGGACGCGTTTACATTGAATTTTTGACAACATACTCGATGACTTTCGAAATGGTCTTTAACCCTAGTGAGTCAACTCCAATGGCGGACTGAGCCAAAAAGGCCCAGGGAGGGTTTGGGCTAAAAGGCCCTAAAACTTCATCTCAAGAGGCCCATAGAGGAGGTTCAATATTGCTTACCAAGTAGAGAGGTCTACTTCCAACTACAGTAGTATTAATGATAATATTGCAAGCTTCATTTAATTTAATCTAATAAAATAAAATGAAATTATTTTTTTAAATAAACTTAAGTAAATAAAATAAATGAGTAAGTAATAAACTTAAGTTTATTACTTTAATTGCTATATTTAATAAAACTATTTTATATTTAATCTCTAAGGCCAGTTCCAAGTCTTCCGTCTGAGAACTTACAATGATCAGTTATAAAGAATAGGGCCTGAAATTTTGGGGAACTAGATTTAAGTAAAAAATTGAGTATATTTAAAGTAATTAAAAAGCATCAAGACATATTGCTTGAAATCCACATCAAGTATGCTAGGGCCCTTTTTGGCCCTATACAAAGCCAAAAATAGCCAAATATAGAGATCTTAAAGACTCTAGATTGAGGAAACAAATTGTGAAAATTTTAAGTGCTTAAAAAACATGTGTCTAGGGGCTTTTTCGGCCCTACCTTATATATTGGGACTCTTAGACTCTGTCGTTATAAATATATTACATAATTATATATGTACATATTATAAGTCAACAAATATTTTTTTTAATTTTTTGTTGTTTTTCCTTTACGTTTATTTTTAGATAAGGGGTCCAAGGAGGGCTGTCGCACCCGCCCTCACTGACCAGTCCGCCCCTGGTCAACTCCAGTAATACTTCAGCAATGATCAGCATTACTTTTTTTGGAAGTGCTTTCGAATTTTGTTATATTTCATCTCTTTGGTTACATCCTATTATACTAGACAGATTGGCTTATTATAGAATATGATTAGGACCTTGATAAGAACTTGACCCACGTGATTTTTACAAAATTGTCTGTCTGAATGAGTGTGTGTGTATTTATACCTGGTATCGCCGTAGTTTGTAGTGTATTATGCTAGAGTTAAAACTTAATCACAAAATTCAATCATTGAGTCTAGTTTTGCATATATATATATATATATATATATTATATATATATATATATATATATATATATATATATATATATATATTATATATATATATATTGTATGTATGTGTGTGTGTGTGGTGTGTGTGTGTGTGTGTGTGTGTGTGTGTGTGTGTGTGTGTGTGTGTGTGGTGTTGTATTATGTATGAAACATAAAATTTAAAGTTGCACTGCCATCATAACTTTATAAATAATGATACAAATACACATTTCCTCGTAGAAAATGAAGAATTGGACAATACACGATAAACACTTGAAGACGGAAAAGTTGAGGGCCATGAAAACTTAAACTGAATAATGAATGCGAAGTTACTGGTGATAAATGCTAGGTTACGGATCCTTTATGTATTCAGTTATATGATCGCAATGCGGTTTTAAATTTCATGTCATGTATTGTGGAACCTGACTCAGTGAGTCCTCTCTGTTTTAAAATTCGCTAAAAAAAAAGATTTTTATTTTTACTTGACTGTCACTGCATGTAAAATGTGCCCATAAGTATCAGGCTTTTCGTCCTGAGAATAATGTAGTGATCCTAGGGTATTATGACTTCGATAACGGTTTGCTTGTACTCAAATTGTCGTGATTACCAAAAAATTAAATTAGTATTACATCGGTATCGCTCGACCTCGTGATTATGTGGTAACCAGATTTCTAGTGTTTTATTGCCTAAGGTTACTTTATGCTCCGGAAAGTATTGCTTTTGATAACCATTAAATATTGTAACTCCAAAACTACATTTCTATGTTCAGGGACGTAGGAGGAAAATTATTGCAAATAAGAGCTACTGAGGGCAGGAATCATTTTATAAAGTCTACAACCATGTTTATATGGGTTTAATGTTGAAAATGATATGTTCTCTTAAAGCGTCTTGTGAACTTTGTTTATTTTATTCTTTTTTATTATTTTCTTAGTCTTAAATTTTCACCTTTAAAGCAGAAGGATAAAGGAAGCTACGGTTGTTTGACGCGAAGTGGGCATTGGAGAAATTTTACAATATCAATATCAAAATCAAATATCATCAATAAAACGACAAGTGTCAAGCCTCCTGGACTTGAGTCAAAATCAGACTATGACTACAGCGAGGAAGAAGACCCAGAAGCAGATGCTGAGGATGATAAAATCCAAAATGTTGGTGACTTCTTGGCTTCTCTAGAAGAGAATCACGAAGGCTCTCCATACTTCTTAAACTCTCACATGAATAAAATTTTAGCTCAGGTTGTTGGTGACAACGTTACCTTATCATGTGATGCTGAAGGTATATAATATTTATTAATATCATGGGTTAAGAAACTCCTGTGAGGGAAACAATTGTTTTAAAATTTTCAAACTCTGCGATAGAATAAACTCTTGTGGCCTAAGTAAACATTGTGGGAAAACAATTTCTATTGGAGCAAGAAAATCTGGTTTGAAGAAACAATTCTAATAGTTGTAAAAAAATCCTATTAGAAAAATAGATCTATTGGTCCAAACAAATCTAGTGAAGGAAACAAGAATCTTTGGTTCTGAAATAGTATATTATGCTACTAGGCAGCAAAATGGAATTTTGTAGACTAGTTTTATAAATTTGCCCCCGAGCCGAAGGCGAGGGCGGGCTATGGAAATTACCTGCAGAGGCGTAAGCCGAGGCAGGTAATTAATTGCACGAGTCTGCAATGTTTCTTTTGCTGCATAGTAGCATATACTATTTTATCTACTAACCGCAGAAAAAATACATAAGAGATTATTTTAAATACTTGCTGCGAGATTTTACAGGCAGTGCAGACTGCTTTGAAGTAGATGCAACGCTGACAATATCAGGTGGAGTGTGGTCCAATAACTCGTCAATGTCAACAATGTTTGTATCTTTATTCACTTCACTGTTGTTCTCACTCATATGTTTTAGTAACTTAACTTTAGTTTACAGATTTAGTTTTTGATAACGTTCTATTTTTGTAACTTTATATACTTAAACTAAAAAATATAACAACATATAATACAAAATCTGACGACTTAAACATTACAAATCTGTCGATTCATAAACAGCTGGTAAATAATTTAATTTAATGCCAAAATTATCAGTGTTGCCAATGGACGGATTCGTTGAGCGCAACTGGTCGACAACGCGACCGTGAAATGTACGGTCGCGTTGTCGACCAGTAGAGTCGCCTCCGTTGACGCAAATGTTCAATGTCACAACCGGCCACTGGAGCAAATCCCCTACTCCTCCTAATTTGCTGCAACGAACATTCTTGACATCAATTTTTTTAAGTGTTTTCCAGCTGTAATTTTCAAAAAAAGAAGACAAGTGTTCCATGGAAAAGGTCATAACTGTAAGATTTTGCATAAAAAATGTGTTTATATTAAAAATTTTCTTTTTGCTTCATCAAACATTTTTGACAAACACGCCACCTACTTCTAAAAATTGTACACAAGCCATACTTCGATTATTAAAACACGTCGTTTGACAGTGACTTACAGTGAAATTTAATATTTTTATTTTTATAACTTATATACAAAGTTTTATGTAAATATAGTGTTTAATGTGTCTTTTACGTGTTGTTGTTTTTCGGACATTTTAAGGCAAAGAGAGCTTGGCAAACAAAAAACGATTTATTACATGGGAGCTTATAAAGTAGTTTTGTCTTCTGTTAGTTTTTCTAATTATTTTTAGTTTATTTACTGAAGATGCTTATATTTGTGACTAGAATGATGTACCTTCACAATGAGCCATCAAGTTTAAGTTTTACGTTCGTATTATTAAAGTTACAAGTGTTAAAGTTGGGTGAAAAACTGTGTTTTAAAAAAAAATGTTTGTTTACTTTTTTTTACGTTAAATATCTAATTTATTATGGAAAATTGCTGCATAAAAGGCAGCCTTGAAATAAAAGTTTCAGTTATGCTTTTATTTACTTAAGTTATAAAAAAGAATATTGAGTGCAATAATAATGTTAACAGTCCAACACAAACACATTCACAGAACACACACAACACAAAAACTCAAAAAACAATGTAAACACAAAAAGAACCACAAACGACACAGGGGTTATGGGAGTAGGGAATTTTTTCTCTTTCAAGAGGGGTTGCAGCGGCTTCTCTGATTGGTCGATCCCAAAATGCTTATGACCTTGGGGATTTTTAAACTTAACGATACACTTGTAATTTTAATCTCTTTCCTATAAATAAAACTAACGACTAACAGTTAAATCATAAAGGCTAGGGAAACTGAGAAGCCAAATGAGGTGTCAATAGAGAAGATTTCAAAATCTAACTAGAAGATATTGCTCATTCGAACATTTTGACATGCTTTATTTTTGATAATTTCAAAAAGAAGAAACTGCTAGAAAACTTATTTTTATCAAGTTTTCCCCAATTTGGCGGGAAATAGCAAAAATAACGTAAAAAATGAGACTTGCTCAAACGAACATTTGTGACATCACCTTTTGCGTCATCGATCAAGTTTGACGACCTGAAATAAATTTGCTTCAATGGCATTTGTGACAATGAACATTTGCGACTACGTATCCCCACGACTGGACGTTGCGCTACATTAGCTAAGATGTACAGTCGCGTAGACGTCCATTTCTGTAAAAGTCTATAATCATGTCGAATCAAATATGGTCGACTCCGCTAAATTAAAGTAACATTTAAGAATGTGTGTTTACGCGAATGGTCGTTTAAGCGATTTTAAATATTGTAGCTAAAACGCCCAGTTAAGTTATTACAGTGTAGCGCTCTCGTCCAAACTTGAAAGAAGAAATAAATTAAGTACTATATAATGATGGGTTTGTGTGATTAAACCCAGGTTTAATCACACAAATATCAATAACAAAAATCACGTTTATTATTCGGAATTTAATCTTAAACGATTATGCTAGTACGTATAAATAAATAAGTAATTTTTTTTGTGTCAGGTTCAGTCAACTTAAAGCATTAAACTAATTACTCACTTCAGAATATATATATCCATTAGATTATTTCAAAACGAAAATATTAATGTGATATGAAAATGAAGTGTCAGCGGTTGATACAGTTTTGTGTAATATTAATCTACGGATCTAAAAAATACGATAGTTAAATAAACTGAAGAACCTTGCTCAGGAAATTTAGTCGGCTTCGCTAGAACAAGCTTAACAACAACAAGTTAAACAACAATGTTCAACTATAGTAGAATAGAATCAACTGGTGACTTTACTCGTTTATTTTTGGCTGCCAAAAGATTTTAGTGTCTACTCCTAATAAACCTTAATAATGCAGTGAAGAGTTGTCTATTGTATCACACCTGTGGAAACTACCTCAGGTGGTTTATTTATTTTAATTCATATATTATGTTAAAGTAAACCTTCAATAAACATATGTAATGAAATAATCATGAAATATTAAATGTAAATATTCTATTACCCTCAGAACAAAACATAAATTACCGCATTTAGTTTTGTGAAGGACCTGGGTTATAGTAACCGTGTAGCGCAAATGCACATATATGTCCATTGTAGTGAGCGTAAACGTCCATTCTTGATTAGCGTAAATGAACTTTACTTTCATTACAGAGTTGGACGGTCTACGCTCCGGGATGTTAACGCGAAGAGCGTTCTAGCGACAAATATCAAAAAGTCTTAAAAGGTCGTCTCCGCGACTGGCCATCTTAGCTACAAATTTTTGTAGCTTTGGTACAGTCGCGGAGACGACCATTAGCGTAAATGACCAATCGCGTTAATACTCTTTCTGTGTAGCTAGAATGTACAGTCGCGTTGCTGTACCGTAGCGAAAACGCCTACACTCGTTGCCAATGGACAGCTTGGACTAGGGTAACCTAGAGATAACACAGGTACGTTTTGGTGTAACCTACTGATAAGAACCATTTTCTAAACAAAAGATTTTCCCCATGTATTAGCATAGGACAAAATTTTAGAAGGTGTTTTTTAATAAATTTTTAGTATTTAACTCTGAAATGTTATGAAATCGAAAGTTGGACATCTATATTTACGTTAGAAAAGAAAACAAGTGTGGTTTGTGTTATAAAGATTGTAAAGCTTTATTTAGATTTTTATAAGTGGCCCCGGCCGCCCGCCTTTTTGTATGTATAATGGCCGCAACATCACACGTGTGTATCTTGTGAACTTAGAAAATATACTATATATAGAAGGAGCACTACTGATAACACGAAAGCCGGTTGACTGTGCAACTAAGTAATGCTGCACCCTAACAATATAGTTTTTCTAAAAAAAAAGTTGGCAATACTTCCGGTTGCTGAATTATTATGTTCTATTTATTAATTAATGATTGATATTCATCAAATACTGATATAAATATCGGCATTACAATATTTAAAGCATTTTAGATTGTAGTTTAACGTTATTTATTAAAATATATATATAAGTAGTCTCGTCAACTAAATGTAGATTCTTGTATTCCGCCACCTTTTGCCATCTAAGAACACAGTTTTATTAAATATTCAGCAGGTGTTTAAAGTTATATATGTTGTTCTTTACGATCTTTCTCATTAATAGATATTATGACAAATAGTTTAGAAATAATGTTGTTGTCAGGTTGGCAGCATTTACTTAGTTGCACCAGTCAACCGCCTTTCGTGTTATCAGTGGAATTACATTGTGTTTACGGTCCTGTGCTCCTTCTATATATAGTATTATTCTAAGCTTGTGAACATGTGAATATAATGTCGTTTGTCTTAAGTCTTATGTTTTTCTTCTTAATTTTTTTATCATCACTATGGTTAGTAATTTTAACTTTGTTTACCTATTATTTGTGAAATCAAGACTTAAATATTATTTTTTTATATTTCAACTAGTGGTCTGATGTGTCTGTATAGTCAAGATAAAGGCTTACTCATATGTCTTTTCTAAGTGTATAAAGTATGATGGCAAAGGATCATTCAAATTTAAAGTTTATTAGATGTCAATGGTCAATTCTAATTACTAAGTAATAATTAAATTAAATTTGTAAAAACCATTGAATAAACCTAATTATGTTATGTCAGAATAAAATAGAAATTAATGAGATAATTATTATAACTCTCTTATATAAAATTTTTTGATTATTTATTTTTTTTAATACTTTTTTTGTTGTGTCTTTTTATTTAATTTAATTCATTAATTTTTAATTAATTCATTTTTAATCTTTTTAATAATTTTTTTCATTTTCATTTTTTAGTATTTTTTGTATTCATGTTAATTTTGTTTTTTTTTAAAAAAAGAGAGCATGTTATAGATTATAAAGCTTATTTAGATTATAAGTGGCCTGGCCGCCCCTTTGTATGTATAATGGCCGCCACACATCACACGTGTGTATCTTGTGAACATGTGAATATAATGTCGTTCTGTTCTTAAGTCTTTTTGTTTATTTTTATTTAATGTCTTGGACATTTACAATAACAGTTTGTCGATTTCCGAATAAAATACAGTTAGTGAAATGTGACCTTTTTTTGTGCATTTTGGACTCTCGTTTTTTGACTTTTTTAATATAATCATATTATTAACTCTTGAAATGTTTATGGAATCGAAAGTTGGACATCTCTATTGTCGAAAAGAAACAAATCAGTGAGGTTAGTAGATTTTTCTGAAATAAATACGGTATTAAAATCTAATGTTTTGTTACATTTTGCACTCGTTTGTTTCTGGTGTTTTTGTACTATTTTTGATTCTTCATTAAGATAATATCGTAATTATGGTTTCAAACGACCAAGGTAATTCGTTTATACTGAAGAAGTATGTATATCAGCATTTGTGGTATGGATATTAGTAACTTTGTTGATAAGTTGCTCAAGTCACTTCTGTGCATTGATGCCGTGCATAATTTAAGTGAAATGTCAACATCTTCTATTCATTTTATAATATAGAAGACGTGCATGCTAGATTTTTGTTAGATAAAAGATGCATGGCGACATTGGACAAGTGAATCAACTTCATGCATAAATAATACTGTTGTAAGAGCAATGTCATTTGTCATTTATGTTAAATAAAAACCAAATAATCTGTCAATATATAACTGTGCGAGAGACATCATTCGACATTTGTCTTCATTGATGGCTCTACATAATGTCATGCCTCACGTTTCGTCACGTGTAACTTATCAGGGTGCCGACGGAGCCTGAACTCACTGTAACCTTTAATTAAAATTCAAAGAATATAATGTGAAGTATTACTAGAGATGAGCGGTGCTCTCTTACCACCATTATGCTTGGCAAACCAAAACATGTATCATTTATACTACCGAGTTTGAAAAACATGAATACTCCCCCAATATAACTGATCGAGAGACACCTAGAAATTTAACTTGCAAATGCAATGCTACAAATTATCTATGTTCATAAAAGATATGTGATGTCAAACTTATACTCATAACAACTGCGAAGCTATGCCCACATCAAGAAAGTCAAGTTTCATTACGGTGAAGCCTTCACGAGCATCTGTTGCAACCTTCGTGCGACCTGTAGTCAACTATTTTATTCTTAATGATGATTTAAACTTGTATTAAACCTTTCTTTCATTGTTAAAATTTTATATTATAATAAATTTAGTTAAAATTGATTCTTTGTATTTATTCTAATTTCTCTATGACCTACACCAATTTTGGAGGTTTGTCATATAGGAGCCAGGGTGACCCTATCGACTCGATTGAAGTAGACATGTTGATTAATATAGGCTTAAGTCTGATTTAAATAAACCAAGTATGCTTTGTTTTTATTTTTACATTATAGAATGTATATTCTGTCGTACAAGACTATTTAAGTTAACTTTAATAAATAATTTAGTCCCAAGTTAATCATTTGACTAGTTTTGATTTAAAATGACCTATGTCACTTGTACCACTCATGTTTAAATTAAATCTACTTATTGCTTCAGCTTTTAATTTTTGAGTTGAATCAAGTTTGAATTGAACCGAATCGACTTCAATCAGATAAAGCGATTTGAATCAACTATCGGACTTAAGTCGATTATCTGTTGAGTCGACTCATATAAAATCGGTTTAAAAGTCAATTTGGCACATCACTATTTATTTTCATTGAAAGATCTGTTTATCTACAATTTTACCCCCCCCCTCAGGCTTTGCCTTGTGGTTACTTGTATACTTTTGTGTTAACTTTTTTGTATTCCTTTTTCTTTTTGTATGTATACTTGTAAATAAAGGAATTGTTCAAAAACACAGACTCATGACTACTCAATTTTTTTCTACAATTTAAACAGACTCATGATTGATATCTGCCCATTTTTCGCTTAACATGTATACATAAAAATTGGAGGATGTCTCAATTTTCCTCTGAGACTTTTTTTGTTCAGGTAAGTATTATTAGTTAAGTATTTGCACCATTCTAATAATATAAAAATTATCAAATTGAAATTTTAGATGCTACTAGAATTCATAAGTTTCTACACAAAAAAGATTTAGACTGAAAAAGGATCAGTCATACCTACTGTAATCAAATGCAGATGGCTTCTGTGGATACGAATTGTCATTTTGTAGTTGTGATATTATAACCCTCTCAATAATTGAAGTATTTATAATAAAACCTGGCGAAGAGGAAGCTGCCATGAACTATAATGTGAATTACATTAGAAGTCATATCTCAAGTTTCATTAATTTGCTATACCCGCAAATAGAAACACGGTATTCTATTACCCTAAAAATAATAATAATTATGCCCGTTTAGAGCCTTGTAGTCATCAGGATAACCCCTGTGTGAACCCTACGGGTGGTAGTAGCAACCGTTACGCTCAAATTGTATTCAGAAATTGGCGATAATATTTAAACAATAATCTTTATCAACTGAGAGCGAACCTGGGATGGTGTCAAAGTCAGGTGTAAAGACTAACGCCTTAACGACCTCAGCCACGAGGCAGTATTCTATTACACTATTACAAATATTCAAATGCTGTGTCTTTGCTGGTTAAGTTTAAAATTGCATCAGCTATTTGAGTATGACAGGTTTACAAAAGAAAATTCATTCCTTACCTGAGAGAGTCTGGGAACCAACACAATGTGATCTTACTCGATCAAAAAACGAGAAAACTATTTTAAACAACAAATAATTATCACAAATTTGGTATGCGGTCTCCTGACATGATGGACACCTCAGCAGGTATGTGTTGTTGACTGAACAAAGCCTCAACTAAGGTATAATCAGATCTTAAGATTAGGTTGGCCCAGGCCACCTAATGACAACCTTCCTAAAGGGTGTAAGGATAGAGAATTAGAAGTAAACATAAAAGAATCAATGTTACTAAATTTTATTATAATAGAAAATTTTAACAATGAACGAAGTTTAATACAAGTTAAATCATCATTAAGATAAAATAGTTGGACACAGTCGCACGAAGGTGCAACAGAATGCTCGTGAAGGCTTACGTAATGAACTGACTTCTGAGGTGGGCATAGCTTCGCAGTTGTTATGAGCAAAAAGTTGACCTTACAACTCAATTTTATGAAACAAGATAATTGTAGCTGCATTTGCAAGTTACATTTCTAGGTCTCTCGCAACGTAAATTGTGGGATTAAAACTCGCAGTACAAAGATACATGTTTTGGTTGCCAAGCAGATGGGGTAAGAGAGCACCGCTCATCTCTAAGTAATACTGCACATTTATATTCTTTGGAATTTTAACTTAAAGGTTAACAGTATCAGGCTCCCCGGCGGCACCCTGATAGTACACGTGACGAAACGTGAGGCATGACATATGTAGAGCCATCAATGAAGACAAATGTCGAATGATGAAACAAATTCCATGTAGTATTGCATTTTGCTGTTATATTGCCTAGTGTCTCTTCGCACAGTGGCATGACAGATATTTGTTTCAACATAAATTGAGTATGACATGGCATAATACAACAGTAATTATTTGCCATGAAAGTGATCAACTGTGCAAGTCTCCATGCATCCTTTATAATTAAACAAAGAATCAGCACGCACGTCCTCTATATTAAAAATGAATAGAAGATGTTGACATTCAACTAAATTAGCCACGGCAATCATTCACCAGAAGGACCTTGAGCAACTATCCACAAAGTTGCTAATTCCATACCACAAATGCGATATACATACTTTTTCAGTAATGAAACGAATACCTTTGTCCGTGGTGAAAACCAATAATATACCGATATTATCTAATAGAGAGTAAATAGTACAGAAAACACCAGAAACAAACGAGTAAAAATGTAAACAAAACATAGATTTACTAACCCGGTATATTCAGAAAAACTACTAAACCTTACGATTTTGT
>JACMZG010000062.1:68068-176011 GCA_018340805.1 Microvelia longipes
CACGTTATATATTCGGATTCTTAAATCTTTTAACGATTTTTCATGCTAGTACGTATAAATAAATAAGTAATTTTTTTTTCTGTGTCAGGTTCAGTCAACTTAAGCATTTAACTAATTTACTCACTTCAGATAATATATATCCATAGATTTATTTCAAACGAAAATATTAATGTGATATGAAAATGAAGTGTCAGCGGTTGATACAGTTTTGTGTATATTAATCTACGGATCTTATAAAATAACGATAGTTAAATAAACTGAAGAACTTGCTCAGGAAATTTAGTCGGCTTCGCTAGAACAAGCTTAACAACAACAAGTTAAACAACAATGTTCAACTATAGTAGAATAGAATCAACTGGTGACTTTACTCGTTTATTTTTGGCTGCCAAAATAAGTTCTAGTGTCTACTCCTAATTAAACCTTAATAATGCAGTGAAGAGTTGTCTATTGTATCACACCTGTGGGAACTACCTCAGGTGTTTATTTATTTTAATTCATTAATTATGTTAAGTAACCTTCAATAAACATATGTAATGAAAATAATCAGAAATATTAAATGTAAATATTCTATTACCCTCAGAACAAAACATAAATAACCGCATTAAGTTTGTGAGGAACCTGGGTTATAGTAAATGTAGCGCAATGCACATATATGTCCATTGTGAGTAGCGTAAACGTCCATTCTTGATTTTAGCGTAAATGAACTTTACTTTCATTACAGAGTTGGACGTCTACGCTCCGGGATGTTAACGCGAAAGAGCGTTCTAGCGACAAATATCAAAAAGTCTTAAAAGGTCGTCTTCGCGACTGGGCATTTAGCTACATATTTTTGTAGCTTTGGTGTACAGTCGCGGAGACGACCATTAGCGTAAATGACCAATCGCGTTTAATACTCTTCTTTTGTAGCTAGAATGTACAGTCGCGTTGCTGTACGTAGCGATAAACGCCTACACTCGTTGCCAATGGACAGCTGGACTAGGGTAACCTAGAGATACCACAGTACGTTTTGGTGTAAACCTACTGATTAAGAACATTTCTAAAAAAGATTTTCCCCATGTATTAGCATAGGACAAAATTTTTAGAAGGTGTTTTTTAATATAATTTTTAGTATTTAACTCTTGAAATGTATGAATCAAAAGTTGGACATCTATATTTACGTTAGAAAAGAAACAAGTGTGGTTTGTGTTATAAAGATTGTAAAGCTTTATTTAGATTTTATATAAGTGGCCCCGCCGGCCCGCCTTTTTGTATGTATAATGGCCGCCACACATCACACGTGATATTTGTGAACTTAGAATAATACTATATATAGACAGGAGCACTACTGATAACACGAAGCCGGTTGACTGTGCAACTAAGTAATGCTGCCACCCTAACAATATATAGTTTTCTAAAAAAAAGTTGGCAATACTTCCGGTGCTGAATATTATGTTCTATTATTAAATTAATGATTGATATCATCAAATACATGATATAAATATCGGTGCATTACAATATTTAAAGCATTTTAGATTGTAGTTTAACGTATTTATTAAAATATATATATAATAAGTAGTCCTCGTCAACTAAATGTAGATTCTTGTATTCCGCCACCTTTTGCCATCTAAGACCAGTTTTATTAAATATTCAGCAGGTGTTTTAAGTATTATATTGTTCTTTTACGATCTTTCCTTCATTAATAGATATTTATGACAAATATTTAAAATAATGTTTTGTTGTCAGGTTGGCAGCATTACTTAGTTGCACCAGTAACCGCCTTTCGTGTTATCAGTGGATTACATTGTTTTACGGTCCTGTGCTCCTTCTATATATAGTATTATTCTAAGTTGTGAATGTGAATATAATGTCGTTCTGTTCTTAAGTCTCTTTATGTTTATTTCTTCTTTAATTTTTTTATATCATCACTATGGTTTAGTAATTTTAACTTTGTTTACCTATTATTTTTGTGTTAAATTCAAGACTAAATTATTTTTTTATTATTTCAATAGTGGTTGATGTGTTTGTATATCAGATAAAGGGTCTTACCATATGTCTTTTCTAATGTATAAAGTATGATGGTCAAAGGATCATTCAAATTTAAAGTTTATTTAGTATGTCAATGGTCAATTCTAATTACTAAGGTAATAATTAAAATTAAATTTGTAAAAACATTGAATAAACCTTAATTATGTTATGTCAGAATAAAATAGAAAATTAATGAGATAATTATTATAACTCTCTTATATAAAAAATTTTTTATTTTTTTTTTTTTTTTTAATACTTTTTTTGTTGTGTCTTTTTATTTAATTTAATTCATTAATTTTTAATTAATTCATTTTTTTAATCTTTTTAATTAATTTTTTTTCATTTTCATTTTTTTAATATTTTTTGTATTCATGTTAATTTTTGTTTTTTTTTTAAAAAAGAGAGCATGTTATAAAGATTATAAAGCTTTATTTAGATTTTTATAAGTGGCCCTGGCCGCCCGCCTTTTTGTATGTATAATGGCCGCCACACATCACACGTGTGTATCTTGTGAACATGTGAATATAATGTCGTTCTGTTCTTAAGTCTTTTTGTTTATTTTATTATTTAATGTCTTGGACATTTACATAACAGTTTGTTCGATTTTTCCGAATAAAATACAGTAGTGAAATGTGACCTTTTTTTGTGCATTTTGGACTCTCCGTTTTTTGACTTTTTTTAATAATTCATATTATTTAACTCTTGAAATGTTATGGAATCGAAAGTGGACATCTATATTGTCGAAAAGAAAAAAATCAGTGAGGTTAGTAGATTTTTCTGAAATAAATACGTTTAAAATCTAATGTTTTTGTTTACATTTTGCACTCGTTTGTTTCTGGTGTTTTTGTACTATTTTTGACTTCTTATTAAGATAATATCGTATATTATTGGTTTCAACGACCAAGGTAATTCGTTTATACTGAAAGAAGTATGTATATCAGCATTTGTGGTATGGTATATTAGTAACTTTGTTGATAAGTTGCTCAAGTCACTTCTGTGCATTGATGCCGTGCATAATTTAAGTGAAATGTCAACATCTTCTATTCATTTTTATAATATAGAAGACGTGCATGCTAGATTTTTGTTAACTGATAAAAGATGCATGGAGACATTGGCACAAGTTGAATCAACTTCATGCATAAATAATTACTGTTGTAAGATGTCAATGTCATTTACTCAATTTATGTTAAATAAAAACCAAATAATCTGTCAATATATACTGTGCGAGAGACAATCATTCGACATTTGTCTTCATTGATGGCTTCTACATAATGTCATGCCTCACGTTTCGTCACGTGTACTTATCAGGGTGCCGACGGAGCCTGAACTCACTGTAACCTTTAATTAAAATTCCAAAGAATATAATGTGAAGTATTTACTAGAGATGAGCGGTGCTCTCTTACCACCATTATGCTTGGCAACCAAAACATGTATCATTTGATACTACCGAGTTTTGAAAAACATGAATACTCCCACAATATAACTGATCGAGAGACACCTAGGAAATTTAACTTGCAAAATGCAATGCTACAAATTATCTATGTTCATAAAATGATATTGTAATGTCAAACTTATGACTCATAACAACTGCGAGCTATGCCCACATCAAGAAAGTCAAGTTTCATTACGGTGAAGCCTTCACGAGCATCTGTTGGAACCTTCGTGCGGACTGTAGTCAAACTATTTTTATTCTTAATGATGATTTAAACTTGTATTAAACCTTTCTTTCATTGTTAAAATTTTATATTATAATAAATTTAGTAAAATTGATTCTTTTATTTTATTCTAATTCTCTATGACCTACACCAATTTTGGAGGTTTGTCATTATAGGAGCCAGGGTGACCCTATCGACTCGATTGAATAGACATTAGTTGATTAATATAGGCTTAAGTCTGATTTAAATAAACTCAAGTATGCTTTGTTTTTATTTTTACATTTATAGAATGTATATTCCTGTCGGTACAAGACTATTTAAGTTAACTTTAATAAATAATTTTAGTTGGCCCAAGTTAATCATTTGACTAGTTTTGATTTAAAATGACCTATGTCAGCTTTGTACCCACTCATGTTAAATTAAATCTACTTATTGCTTCAGCTTTTATTATTTGAGTTGAATCAAGTTGAATTGAACGAATCGACTTCAATCAGATAAAGCGATTTGAATCAACTATCGACTTAAGTCGATTATCTGTTGAGTCGACTCATATAAAATCGGTTTAAAAGTCAATTTGGCACATCACTATTTTATTTCTCATGAAAGATCTGTTTATCTACAATTTCTACCCCCCCCCCCCTCAGGCTTTGCCTTGTGGGTTACTTTGTATACTTTTGTGTTAACTTTTTTGTATTCCTTTTTCTTTTTGTATGATACTTGTAAATAAAGGAATTGTTCAAAAACACAGACTCATGACTACTCAATTTTTTTCTACAATTTAAACAGACTCATGATTGATATCTGCCCATTTTCGCTTAATGTATACATAAAAATTGGAGGAATTGTCTCAATTTTCCTCTGAGACTTTTTTTATGTTCAGGTAAGTATTATTAGTATAGTATTGCACATTTCTAATAATATAAAATTATCAAATTGAAATTTTAGATGCTACTAGAATTCATAATGTTCTACCACAAGAAGATTTAGACTGAAAAAGGATCAGTCATACCTACTGTAATCAAATGCAGATGGCTTCTGTGGATACAGTAATTGTCATTTTGTAGTTTGTGATATTATAACCCTCTCAATAATTGAAGTCTTTATAAATAAAACCTGGCGAAGAGGAAGCTGCCATGAACTATAAATGTGAATTACATTAGAAGTCATATCTCAAGTTTCATTAAATTTGCTATACCCGCAAATAGAAACACGGTATTCTATTACCCTAAAAAAATAATAATAATAATAATGCCCGTTTAGAGCCTTGTAGCTCATCAGGGATAACCCCTGTGTGAACCACTACGGGTGGTAGTAGCAACCGTTACGCTCAAATTGTATTCAGAAATTGGCGATAATATATTAAACAATAATCTTTTATCAACTGAGAGCGTAAACCTGGGATGGTGTCAAAGGTCAGTGTAAAGACTAACGCCTTAACGACCTCAGCCACGGAGGCAGTATTCTATTACACTATTTACAAAATATTCAAATGCTGTAGTCTTTTTGCTGGTTAAGTTTAAAATTGCATCAGCTATTTGAGGTAATGAGGTTTACAAGAAAATTCATTCATATATCCTGAGAAGTCTGGGAACCACACATGTGATGCCTTTCTCGATTCAAAAAACGAGAAAACTATTTTTAACAACAAATAATTATCACAAATTTGTATGCTGTCTGCCTTGACACTGATGGACACCTCAGTCAGGTATGTGTTTGACTGAACAAAGCTCAAGCTAAGGTATATCAGATCTTATAGATTTAGGGTGGCCCAGGCACCTATATGACAAACCTCCTAAATTGGTGTAGGTCATAGAGAAATTAGAATAAAATAAAAGAATCAATTTTACTAAATTTTATTATAATATAAAATTTTAACAATGAAAGAAAGGTTTAATACAAGTTTAAATCATCATTAAGAATAAAATAGTTTGACTACAGTCGCACGAAGGTTGCAACAGATGCTCGTGAAGGCTTCACCGTAATGAAACTTGACTTTCTTGAGGTGGGCATAGCTTCGCAGTTGTTATGAGTCATAAAGTTTGACATTACAATATCATTTTATGAACATAGATAATTTGTAGCATTGCATTTTGCAAGTTACATTTCCTAGGTGTCTCTCGCACAGTTAAATTGTGGGATTAAAACTCGGCAGTATCAAATGATACATGTTTTGGTTGCCAAGCATGATGGTGGTAAGAGAGCACCGCTCATCTCTAGTAAATACTTCACATTATATTCTTTGGAATTTTAATTAAAGGTTACAGTGAGTTCAGGCTCCGTCGGCACCCTGATAAGTTACACGTGACGAAACGTGAGGCATGACATTATGTAGAGCCATCAATGAAGACAAATGTCGAATGATGGAACAAATCCCAGGTGTAGTATTGCATTTTGCTTGTTATATTTCCTAGGTGTCTCTCGCACAGTTGTATATTGACAGATTATTTGGTTTTCAACATAAATTGAGTTAGTGACATTGACATATTACAACAGTAATTATTTATGCATGAAGTTGATTCAACTTGTGCCAATGTCTCCATGCATCCTTTATCAATTAACAAAAATCTAGCATGCACGTCTTCTATATTATAAAAATGAATAGAAGATGTTGACATTTCACTTAAATTATGCACGGCATCAATTCACAGAAGTGACTTGAGCAACTTATCCACAAAGTTGCTATATTCCATACCACAAATGCTGATATACATACTTTTTTCAGTATAAACGAATTACCTTTGTCGTTGGTTGAAACCAATAATATACGATATTATCTTAATAAGAAGTAAAAATAGTACAAAAACACCAGAAACAAACGAGTGAAAAATGTAAACAAAAACATTAGATTTTACTACCGTATTTATTTCAGAAAAATCTACTAAACCTTACTGATTTTGTTTCTTTTCGATAATATAGATGTCCAACTTTCGATTCCATAACATTTCAAGAGTTAAATAATATGAATTATATTAAAAAAAAGTCAAAAAACGGAGAGTCCAAAATGCACAAAAAAGGTCACATTTCACTACCGTATTTTATTCGGAAAAATCGAACAAACCACACTTGTTTTCTTTCCTAACGTAAATATAGATGTCCAACTTTCGATTTCATAACATTTCAAGAGTTAAATACAATAAATTATATTAAAAAACACCACACCTAAAAATTTTGTCCTATGCTAATACATGGGGAAAAACTTTTGTTAAGAAAATGGTTCTTATCAGTAGGCTACACCAAAACGTACTGTGGTTATCTCTAGGTTACCCTTGTCCAGCTGTCCATTTGTAAAATAATAACCTCCGCTCATTCATTTTCCCGCCTAGGGATTTTTGACTTGTTTCCCATGTTATTTGAATGAGCCATAACTCTCTAGTACTTTTTTCATTACTAAAACATTTTGCTGTTTTGAAACATTTTGCCTTCTGTTTTAAAATATTTCCCGTATTGTTTGACAGTGTAGGTAAAATGACATTTTGCAGCTTAAAAACAGTCCAGTAATGGCTGCAAAATGTCACACTGTCAAACAATACGGGAAATATTTTAAAACAGTACGCAAAATATTCTAAAACAATACGCAAAATGTTTTGGTAATGAAAAAAGTACTAGGGAGTTATGGCTCATTTAAATAACATGGGAAACAAGTCTAAACTCCCTAGGCGGGAAAATGAATGAGCGGAGGTTATTATTTTACAAATTATTGCGTGAATTTCGGTATTGTTTTATTTTGTAAACTATGATTTATTCTAGCTTGTTTCTAGTAAGTAACTTTCTTTATTGTTACTTAAAATTACGATATTATTATTAAATGTTTAACATTTAACATTTGTTTATCTAATAATATATAATGTTTTGGAAACAAATTGGCAACCCTGATAATTTTGGCATTAATAGTTATTTATGCCATAAGGCTGAGAAGTGTGTCTTTATGGTCACGGCAATTAGATTTACCGACGAGCGAAGCGAGTCGGGAAAAATTGCCAAGACATAAAGACATTCTCAGCCAAATGGCATACACTATTTTTTTTGAGGTAGCACTCATTAAATAAATTGCGCTATATACTTAATTGAAAAAAACAAACAAACGTCCAATTAACTCCATATTATTATCGTCGTCATTGAATTCATCCATAGCTCACACTTTTACTCAAAAATGTTAAAAGCTTTACAAATAAACACACACAAATGACAATTAAAACACCTTTTAAAAACGAATAAAAAATTAGTCTACGAACAAAAACAGAAACAAAATGAATGTTTTTAAATAAACCACATGAGGGTTTAACACAGATTGTTTTTTTGAACACGCTACATTACAGTAATGGCGGCAATATATGAATTACTTTTACGTCCTAGGAGTTTTTTTACATTCATTATTGTCCTCGGAGGTGAAAAGTACTAAATAACCTCCTAGTACAATAATGATTGGCTTCTCATCCTAAAAACGGTCCAATAAAGTGCTCAATTACGTACTACCTCAAAAAAATTAAATTATTTACCAGCTGTTTATGAATCGACAGATTTTTAATGTTTAAGTCGTCAGATTTTGTATTTCATGTTGTTATATTTAGTTTAAGTAAATAAAGTTACAAAAATAGAACGTTATCAAAAACTAAATCTGTAAACTAAAGTTAAGTTACTAAAACATAATGAGTCAGAAAAACAGTGAAGTGAATAAAGATACAAACATTGTTGACATTGACGAGTTATTGGACCACACTCCACCTGATAATGTCAGCGTTGCATCTACTTCAAAGCAGTCTTTACTGCCTGTGAAATCTCGCGGCAAGTATTTAAAATAATCTTTTGTGTATTTTTTCTGCCGTTAGTAGATAAAATAGTATATGCTACTATGCAGCAAAGGAAACATTGCAGACTCGTGCAATTAATTACCTGGATCGGCTTACGCCTCTGCAGGTAATTCGCCATTTGCCAGCCTCGGCTTCGCCTCGTCTGTCAAATGGGTTAATTACCTGCCTCGGCTTACGCCTCTGCAGGTAATTTCCATAGCCCACCCTCGCCTTCGGCTCGGGGGCAAATTTATAACACTCGTCTGCAAAATTCCATTTTGCTGCCTAGTAGCATAATATACTATTAAGAAAAACGATGCTATTAGTTCCCCATAACCACAGAATTCTTGTCATCAATATGATCAAATGCATAATCCATGATATGGTGGTCATCAAATTAATTATTTACTTGTGCATTAAATATGTGTTTTATTGGTGTTGTTGGTCCTATTTGCCAAAGCAAATTTAGCCATTGGAAATTATTATAAGTATATTTTTCAGGTCAACCTTACCCAACTATAAAATGGTTAAAAGGAAGTAATGAATTGATGAAGAACATTAAAATATCATATAACAATCAAAGCATAAATATTACAAACTTAGCATTGGAAGATTCAGGAAATTATACGTGTGTTATTAGTAACATGTACGGAGCTATTAATCATACAACTCAATTGGATATTTACAGTGAGTGATTTGTTTACTTTTACTTTCACTGGAGAAGGTTTGGACAACCCTGTAGGCCTTACTTGCTATGAAACAATGTTAAGGAGTGGAGCTGTTTCTGCCTTCTTACAGAAACAAATTATCCTAATAATTTATCTTTCGGCACATCCTCAAACATTCATAACTTTAATCGTTTCAAATTAGCTAATAGATACATTGCTAATAAATTGGAATATAAATTTTTACTAAGCATCCCTGCTTTTTCTGAGGTTTGTTATGATGTTTAGAAACCCTAATTTACTTTAAGAAGGGAAACATTTAAAAACAGAGTCACCTTAAAATTGTTTATGAATACAAAATTGACTCAAATCAAGGAAAAAAGAGAAGGCGTAATGTACTTACTACAATTTGATAAGATTATATAAGACCCTATGTATTTCAAATGAACTTTGATTATCATATATATCATCATTCAATATGCTAAGATTTATGCAAGGTTTAATTGAACGAACGTAAGTGAGTTCTTACATTTCAGAAGATTGGGACGGCGCGTATGTTTGTTTGTTTGTTTGTATGTTTGTTTGTTTGTATGTTTGTGTGTTTGTTTGTACGTGTCGCGATAACTGCCGTAAAAATTAACCGATTTTAATAAAATTTTGTATACAGGTTAAACTAATTATGTGTCAGAGCTGTATAGTTTTTGGTAATATTCCGAAAAATATTTTCAAAATGGCAGCCAAAATGGCGGACCAGATAAAAAAAAATTTTGAGCGAAAAAATTGTGTTGTATATCGTTTTAAAGCTCTTAAAGAGTAGAAAAAGAAAATATATCGTTGTATTATGATAAATACACGCAATTAGCGAGCGAAGCGAGCCTTTTTTACTATGCATTATTATAAACATGCACACTGTAGCGAGCGAAGCGAGCCTCTTTTGCTATGCATTAATATAAATCTACGCAATCAAGCGAGCGAAGCGAGCCTTTTTTACCTATGTATAATATTTAATATTAGCATTTCTAGCGAGCGAAGCGAGCCTTTTTTACTTTTTATCATATATAGCATTTATTTTTTACTATGCATTATTGTTCACTCTAGCGAGCGAAGCGAGCCTTTTTTGCTATGCATTAATATAAATATACGCAATATAGCGAGCGAAGCGAGCCTCTTTTACTTTGTATTATTATAAATATACGCAATATAGCGAGCGAAGCGAGCCTCTTTTACTTTGTATTATTATAAATATATCAATCTAGCGAGCGAAGCGAGCCTTTTTACTATGTATTATGATAAATATAAGCATTCTAGCGAGCGAAGCGAGCCTTTATTACTTTGTATTATTATAAATATAAGCATTCTAGCGAGCGAAGCGAGCTTTTTTTTTTTACTATGTATTATTGTAAATATATCAATCTAGCGAGGGAAGCGAGCCTTTTTTAATGTATTATTATAAATATACGCAATCTAGCGAGCGAAGCGAGCCATTTCTACTATTATGTATTATGATAAATATACGTATTGTAGCGAGCGAAGCGAGCCTTTTTGACTTTATACTTTAAAATAGTATAGCGTCCGAATGTTTCGATAGACTATCTTCGCTTGCTTTAAATAAATAATTTTATTTGATGTATTCGTTTAACGTGAGTTCTTGATGTAACGCATTACTAGTATTATTAGAGTGCCAGTATATAGTAGGCTTATATGATGTACAGGCACTCTAATTATGATAAAAATCATCGCTAACAATTTACTGTGTTGGTCTACACCAGTGATTCTCAATCCTTAGGTCGGGACTCAAAATTGGGTCACTGAAAATTATTTTTAATTCACAAAAATGATTGGTAAAAGTACAAAAAGAATGGAAACATACTTTTAAAAAATATTGTAGAAGAAAATTATTTTACATTAACTTTTTTGAAAGAACGTCAGTGAGTTCTTACATTACAGAAGATTGGGACGGCGCGTATGTTTGTTTGTATGTTTGTGTGTTTGTTTGTACGTGTCGCGATAACTGCCGTAAAAATTGACCGATTTTGATAAAATTTTGTATATAGGTAAAACAAATTATGTGTCAGAGCTGTATAGTTTTTGGTAATATTCCAAAAAATATTTTCAAAATGGCGGCAAATATTGCGGACCGGATAAAAAAAAATTTTTGAGCGAAAAATTCATGTTGCATACCGTTTTAAAGCTCTTAAAGAGTAGAAAAAGTAAATATATGTCTCATGGTCAAAATTTTAAAATTTTTTTACAAATTTTTATAATGGCGGCAAAAATAATGAACTCAAAAAATTAACTTTAAAGGAATAACTCGAGTAATATATAGTTGAAAAGCTCTTAAGTAATAGAACAAAACGTGTAATATACTAAATTTCGATAAATTAAACATGGCGGCCATAATTGTGAATAAAAATTAGTTTTTACAAAGTTTGTAAGTATTTACATGAGAAAGATAAATTGTAATATACTTTGTATACATGTAAAATTGATCATGTGTCAAAGCTGTACAGTTTTTGGAAATATTCCGAAAAATATTTTCAAATTGGCGGCAAATATGGCGGACCGAAAAAAATAATTTTAAGCGAAAAAATCAAGTTGTATATCGTTTGAAAGCTCTTAAAAAGTAGAGTAGTTTTTAGTACGTATTATTCTGAATATACCCAATCTAGCGAGCGAAGCGAGCCCTTTTCACTGTTTATTACTATAAACATGCAAACTCTAGCGAGCGTAGTCAGCTTTTTTTTACACGTATTATCAAAAACATACACGATCTAGCGAGCGAAGCGAGCCCTTTTTATCGTCTATTATTATAAACATGCACACTCTAGCGAGTGAAGCGAGCCTTTTTTAATCAATATTATTATAATATACGCAATCTAGCGAGCGAAGCGAGCCTATTTTACTTCGTATTATTATAAACATGCACACTCTAGCGAGCGAAGCGAGCCTTTTTTGCTATGAATTATTATAAATATACGCAATCTAGCGAGCGAAGCGAGCCTTCTTTACTATGTTAAATTTTTAATATACGCATTTAGCGAGCGAAGCAAGCCTTTTTTACTGCGTAAAATTCCGAGCACACGCAATCCAGCGAGCGAAGCGAGCCCTTTTTTAATGTCTATTTTTATAAACATTTACATTCTAGCGAGCGAAGCGAGCCCTTATTTATTGTCTGTTATCATAAACATGCACCCTCTAGCGAGTGAAGCGAGACTTCTTTACTGTGTTAAAATTTAACACACGCAATCTAGCGAGCGAAGCGAGCCCTAATTTAATGTCTATTATTATAAACATGCACACACTAGCGATCGAAGCGGGCCTTTTTTACTATGAATTATTGCAAATATACGTTAACTAGCGAGCGAAGCGAGCCTTTAGTACTATCTTAAATATTAAATATAAGTAATATAGCGGGCGAAGCTAGCCTTCTATGCAATGTAAAATTCTTAACATACTTAGCGTGCGAATGTTTCCCTATTTACTCTATCTAGCGATTAAGGGGAGTCTATTGAGAAATACTTTTATTTGATGTATTCTTTTAACGTGATGCAACGCATTACTAGTTTCTAATTTTTGAACGAACGTAAGTGAGTTCTTGATGCAACGCATTACTAGTTTCTAATTTTTGAACGAACGTAAGTGAGTTCTTACATTTAGAAGATGGGACGGCGCGTTTGTTTGTGTGTTTGTTGTACGTGTCGCGATAACTGCCGTAAAAATTGACCGATTTTGATAAAATTTGTATACAGGTAAACTAATTATGTGTCAGAGCTGTATAGTTTTTGGTAATATTCAGAAAAATATTTTCAAAATGGCGGACCGGATAAAAAAATTTTTTTAGCTAAAAAATCGTGTTGTATATCGTTTCAAAGCTCTTAAAGAGTAGAAAAAGAAAATATATGTTTTATGGTCAACATTTTAAAATTTTTTGAATAATTTCAAAATGGCGGCTAAAATAATGAACTCAAAACATTTAAAATTAAAGGAATAACTCGAGTAATATATCGTTGTAAAGCTCTTAATTAATAGAACAAAAAATGATATATACTAAATTCCGAAAAATTCAACATGGCGGCCATAATTTAATATAATAATTAGTTTTTACTAATTTTATAAGAATGTACAAGATAAAGATCTATTGTAATATACTTTAGATACTTTTATACAAGTAAAATTAACTATATGTCAAAGCTGTATAGTTTTTGGTAATATTCCGAAAAATATTTTCAAAATGGCGGCCAATATGGCGGACCGGATAAAACATTTTTGAGCAAAAAATCGTGTGGTATATCGTTTAAAAGCTCTTAAAAAGAAAATATATTTTTCATGGTCAACATTTCAAATTTTTTTAATAATTTAAAAATGGCGGCTAAAATAATAAACTCAAAAAAATAAAATTTAAAGCGAGCCTTTTTTACTATGCATTAATATTAAATATAAGCAATCTAGCGAGCGAAGCGAGCCTTCTTTACTATGTATTATTATAAATATACGCAATCTAGCGAGCGAAGCGAGCCTTTTTTTCTTTGCATCAGTATAAATCTACGCAATCTAGCGAGCGAAACGAGCCTTATTTACAATATATTTTATTATAAATATAAGCAATCTAGCGAGCGAAGCGAGCCTTATTTACACTAGTAATGCGTTGCATCAAAAACTCACGTCAAAGAATACATAAAAAAAAATATTTAAACCAAGCGAAATGAGTTTATCAAAACATTCTAATGCTATTTTAAAGTATAAACTCAAAAAGGCTCGCTTCACTTGCTAGTTTAAAACATTTACATAGTAAAAAAGGCTCGCTTCGCTCGCTAGATTGCTTATATTTATAATAAAATATATTGTAAATAAGGCTCGCTTCGCTCGCTAGATTGCGTAGATTTATATTGATGCAAAGAAAAAAAGGCTCGCTTCGCTCGCTAGATTGCGTATATTTATAATAATACATAGTAAAAAAGGCTCGCTTCGCTCGCTAGATTGCTTATATTTAATATTAATGCATAGTAAAAAAGGCTCGCTTTAAATTTTATTTTTTTGAGTTTATTATTTTAGCCGCCATTTTTAAATTATTAAAAAAAATTTGAAATGTTGACCATGAAAAATATATTTTCTTTTTAAGAGCTTTTAAACGATATACCACACGATTTTTTGCTCAAAAATGTTTTATCCGGTCCGCCATATTGGCCGCCATTTTGAAAATATTTTTCGGAATGTTACCAAAAACTATACAGCTTTGACATATAGTTAATTTTACTTGTATAAAAGTATCTAAAGTATATTACAATAGATCTTTATCTTGTACATTCTTATAAAATTAGTAAAAACTAATTATTATATTAAATTATGGCCGCCATGTTGAATTTTTCGGAATTTAGTATATATCATTTTTTGTTCTATTAATTAAGAGCTTTACAACGATATATTACTCGAGTTATTCCTTTAATTTTAAATTTTTTGAGTTCATTATTTTAGCCGCCATTTTGAAATTATTCAAAAAATTTTAAAATGTTGACCATAAAACATATATTTTCTTTTTCTACTCTTTAAGAGCTTTGAAACGATATACAACACAATTTTTTCGCTCAAAATTTTTTTTTATCCGGTCCGCCATTTTGGCTGCCATTTTGAAAATATTTTTCTGAATATTACCAAAAACTATACAGCTCTGACACATAATTTGTTTTACCTATATACAAAATTTTATCAAAATCGGTCAATTTTTACGGCAGTTATCGCGACACGTACAAACAAACGCACAAACACGCAAACACACAAGCAAACGCGCCCGTCCTAATCTTCTGAAATGTAAGAACTCACTTACGTTCGTTCAAATATATTTTATTATAAATATAAGCAATCTAGCGAGCAAAGCGAGCCTTCTTTTACTATTTATTATTATGAATATACGCTATCAAGCGAGCGAAGTGAGCCTTTTTTACTATGCATTAATATAAATCTACGCAATCTAGCGAGCGAAGCGAGCCTTTTTTACAATATATTTTATTATAAATATAAGCAATCTAGCGAGCGAAGCGAGCCTATTTTTAACTTTGTATTATTTTAAATATAAGCAATCTAGCGTGCGAAGCGAGCCTTTTTCACTATGTATTTTTATAAATATAAGCAATCTAGCGAGCGAAGCGAGCCTTTTTTACTATGTAAATGTTTAAGATACCTAAACTAGCAAGTGAAGCGAGCCTTTTTGAGTTTATACTTTAAAATAGCATTCGAATGTTTTGATAAACTCATTTCGCTTGGTTTAAATAATTTTTTATGTATTCTTGACGTGAGTTCTTGATGCAACGCATTACTAGTATCGTTTTACATTTGTTATATATATATTATATATTATATATATATATATATATATATATATATATATATATATATATAAATGTAAAACGATACTAGTAATGCGTTGCATCAAGAACTCACTTATGGATGTTCCCAGCTAATACCATGGGAGCATGGTATTTGACTGCTGCCTTCCGCTCTTCATTAAATACGAACGGCTATATATGGGTTCATGTATACTGTGACTTACACATTTTTTTTGGTCTGTTAAAATATTAATATTCAGGAAAAGGGGAAATGGGGGCATTGCCCATTCTTAACTTTTTATTGCCTGTTTTTATTCTAATAAAAATATAAGAATAAAGGCAAAACCATAATTCTGGTCTGGCGTGAGGCTGTCCAGGACCTAACTTAAAAAAAGCCCAGAGCCCCCAAAAAGGAAAAAAAGAAGTACTGTATAATTTTCTGGCTCGCTGTGCTCGTTAATTTACAGTTTGTCAAGTGATCCAACAAAATAAGCTACTGTGCCCAATTATATTAAATGCTACAAACAATTAATAATTTAATATTCTAGTAATACAATACTCTGTTATTGGTTTGGGCCAGAATTCAAAATCTACGAAATTCTAAGCCTGCTAAAGTTGCTCATATCTTAAGTATAAGAATTGGGTCGCAGGGTAGTTACCATCAATCTTCTTGGTCACGGATCAAAAAGGTTGAAAAACACTGGTCTACGCTTCCCTTGATATAATACCAAGTGATTCTGTGAAGTAAAAAACAAAAAAACACTGAAAATGTTATGGTTGATCATAAAAGTACAACGTGATTATAAAAGTGATTCCTGTTCATGATGTTCCTTAGGAAACTTAACTGACTGTGTACAAAGTTAAACAGAAAAGAATAGTTTTCATCTTGCTATAACCATACAGTGCTAATAAAAATGATACAAAAATTAGTTCCCACCATTTTAATATTTTTATTCTAATTTGTAGGATCTGCATGGAATTTACCAGCTGTGATTGAAATTCCTGTCAATACAACTCTATTAGAAGGAGATTCGGGATTTTTAACTTGTCGTTTATCTCTGAAGAATCAATCTCGGATAACTTGGTACAAACACAATCCTGAACATGATGATGTAATTCAGTCAAGAAACCAGAGAAATGTAATTCATTATTAATTTATTATTTGTAACTAAAATTAATTAATGTGTTTTAGAAGAATTACACATCCTAAAAGTAATGGAGCTATCATCTACTTTGGGACTTAGCAAAGTAGAGAACGACATGGCCTAATTGCTTGGTGATCATCCCCTTGTTACTACTGCCATTTCTTACAGAGTGGTTTTTACCTAAACCTACATTCTAGCTAAGCTGATGCTTCGACTGCTGCTGCTGAAATGCTTTTTTGGTTAAAGATGAGTGTTGTGTAGTGGCTACACTGGGTCTAGGAGAGGCTTCAGGGCTGCAGGTTATGTTTTATGGAGATACAGTGTCAAAGAGACTAACTTGGTACAGTGTGCACATGATTGTTAGCTTGATGATTGTAAATCTTTGTTTGTTCTTATAAATATTTATTTATAATTAGTGATAACAGACGTAAAAGCCCAAAAATTTCACAGTCAAGACAATCAAAGTCGACTATCAAAAAGAAAGTTATGTCAAGGACAAATACAATTAACAAACAGAATACCAAAAAAATATAAAAGCTAAAACAGCGAATTAACATTTTTAAAATCAATCTTACTCCTAACTGAGTACAATGAATCAAAATTTATATCTAAATCAGAGCAACAATCATTCCAAGCATTCAGACATTGAGTCATAGGGCTCGTCATACCGTAGTTTGTCCAGTGAAAATCTACTACAAATAAGTTATTATTCCTAGAAGCTCTAGCCGGGACTCGCTAGTTACATCTCTGAAGAAGATCCGGCGAGTCATATATACCATTTATAATTTTATACAAGAATTGCACCATTGCCATCAGTCTTCTCTCTAAAAGTGAATGCATATTCAGTTCGTGCATATATTTCTTAATTCGTGTAATATATTTCTCAATTCTCTTAGTGTGGTTTACTTATTAATAAATAAAACATGGTGACAGCGGTGTGTTTCTAAATTGTAGTGCGTTTGTGACTTTTGAGAAACTTTCAGATTGTTTATAAAATGGCGATCCCGCTGGATCGTTAGGCCCTATGTTGATTGATGGAGACATGGCTAGTAATTGGAAGAGATATAAGGCTGAATATCTCACTTATATGGATGCATATTATGAGTTAGCCACGGATTAAAAACGAGTTGCTATCCTGTTACATCATGGTGGAAGTGCTTTGCGGGATGTTTTTGAATCTTTTCAGTTAGATGGAGATAATAAAGTGAAAGTGTCAGTGGTCTTATCAAAGTTCGATGAACATTTTGTACCTTCTACTAGTGTTACGTATGAATGTTAAGTTTTTTTTAATCGGCAACAGGCGGAAGGTGAGTCTTATGAACAATATATTACAGTGTTGAAAAACTTGAGTAAAAATTGTGAGTTTGGTACCCTCCAAACTAGTTTGATAAAAGATATGTTTGTTTGTGGGATAAAAGATAATACAGTAAAACAAACACTACTTCGAACTGCAGAGCTTGATTTGACAAAAGCTCTGGGAATTTGTTGTACACATGCTGCAGTAAGTGTTCAAATCTCAAATATAAAAAATGAAGCTATTCCTAACATAAAGGAGGAGCCAGCTGTAGACTTGCTGAAGAGAGATGGGTTTAAGAGATGTATGGGTAAATCTTCGGTATACGGTGCACCCTGTTATCAATACTATATATCGATATATTTTTAGTTTAGAGATATGACGTAGGAATAATCGATATTATGCCTTTTCTTTTACGTTTATGAACATATTTTATTATTTTTTTAAATGTTTTTTTGTTGTTTGTGTTTTTTTTATATGTTGTAAAATGGTTTATAACTATTTTCATATTTTTTTTATGTTTTACCTATGTTTTCATAAGAATAATCGATGATAACCCACATCTAATTTTATGTTACGCGTATTTTTTACGTATTTTTGTGTTTGTTATTTTCAGGTTTTTTATTATATTTTTGTTGTTAATGTTTTCATTTATTTATTGTATGGTTTTTTTTAATGTTTTAATTATAAATAATAATTTAATGACACTGCTTATCTTTTAAGTGCTCAGTCCTCGTTTACGTGTCGCGTAACTAAAAATATATCGATATATAGTATTGATAACAGGGTGCACCGTATACCGAAGTTCAGCCGATGTATGGTTCAGGAAGGAAAATCTACTTCAGGCAGTAGCAAGCGGCAAGTTTCAGATTGCCAATTTTGCGGTTACACTCATGTTTATGGTGGATGCCCAGAGTATGGGAAGTGCTGCTCCCAGTGCAAAAAGAAAAATAATTTTGCAAAGAAATGTCTCAGTAAAGATAAGGAGTTCTCAGCAAAAGTTAACACCTTAGATGAATCTGGAGGCAGTGATGAAGAATATAGAGTAGATGAGCTTTTTTCAGTGTGTGAACTTAACTCCAGTTTAGATGAAATGACTGATAGCTGTTGATAGAAATTGATGATACGACATCAAGAAGTTGTTTTTAAAGTTGACAGCGGAGCACAATGTAATGTGTTGAGCTACAAACAATACAGTCAGTTAGGAGGTACTTTGGATTCTCTAAAGCCTACAAAAGTTGTTATTACCTCTTTTACAAACAATTGTCTTCAGGTGCTAGGCCAATGTACTGTAAAAGGGATGCTGAAGGACAGAATGTATGTGTTGAATTTTTTGGTGGTTGAGCTGGACTGTGTAAATATTCTGGGTTTGATTTCTAGGGTTCATTCTCTAAAAGAAAACATCCATCCAATCCAATATCCATCCATCCAGAATATCGTAAGTTGTTTGATGGTGAAGTAGGTTTAATTCCACACGAAGTAAATATAAAGGTAGACTTTAGTTAACCAGTTGTTTCTCCTGCGCGGAGAATACCGTATGCTTTACTTCCAAAAGTTAAACTTGAGTTGGACAGGAATGGTGAAACTAGGTATTATTGAGCCTGTTTCAGAACCTACTGACTGGGTTAACCACATGGTTGTGGTTCAAAAGAAAGATAGTAGCTTAAGGCTTTGTTTAGACCCTAGGGCCTTAAACCAATCTACTAAAAGGGCATATTTTCCATTTCCTACATTAGAAGAAATAACGTTTAATTTGAAGGGTGCTAAGCATTTTTGTAAGTTAGATGCCTTATCTGGATTTTTGATGATCCCCTTAGATAAAGAGAGTTTACGTGTGTGTACATTTCAAACGGTGTGGAGGAGATATTCCTTTTTAAGATTGCTATTTGGAATAAATGTAGCCCCTGAGATTTTTCATGAAATTATCTTTAAAACCTTTCAAAACCAAGATGACGTATTCTTATGGGCTGAATCTGCTGAAAAGCTTAAGCAAATATTACTTGAAGTATTAAAAGCAGCAAGTACTTGGGGTATAAGGTTCAATAGAAATAAATGTGAATTTAATACTGATAGGGTTACCTTTTTAGGTCATGAATTTGGCCCTGAGGGTGTGTCAGTTGATAAAGAAAATAATTAAAGCAGTTGTAGGTTTAAAGGAGCCTACTGATAAAAAATCTCTGCAAAGAGCATTAGGTGTGTTTAACTACCTTTCAAGATTTATTCCAAACTTTTCAGATTTAACTGCTCCTCTTACGGAGTAGCTAAAAAAAGATGTAGTTTTCATGTGGGACAGGTGTCATGCTAAAGTGTTTGATCAGTTAAAACATTCGTTGGCCCAAGCTCCAGTTTTAGCCTTTTATGATCCCAAAAAAGAAATTGTTCTTAGTGTTGATGCTAGCTCTAGTGGCTTGGGTGCTGTACGAGTATTACTGAAAGATGGTAGGCCAGTAGCCTATGCTTCCAAAGCTTTATCGGAAGCTCAGCAAAGATACTCTTAAATTGAGAAAGAGTTGTTAGTTCTATGTTTTGGTGCTGACAAATTCAAGCAGTATATTATAGGTAGAGACAAAGCCAAAGCTGAAACAGATCATAAGCCATTTTGGGTCTTTTTAATAAGCCTCTTTGTAAAGCCCCTACTAGACTACAGCGTATGTTGTTAAGGTTATAGCCTTATAGGTTTTCAATTACTTACACTCCTGGTAAATACTTATATTTAGCTGACACGTTATCGAGAGATATTTTGAAGGATAATTGAGACCATGATATTGGTTTTGATGATGTTGAGTTACAAGTATCATTGTTAATTGAAAATTTGCCTGTTACTGCTGAAAATTGGAAGCTAATACATAGTCATTCAGCTAATGATTAAGTAATTTACAAATTAAAACATTATATATTAGAAGGGTGGCTTCAGTACTTTAAAGACGTTGAAGACAATATTAAACCCTTCTTTAAATTTAGAAATAAATTAGTAATTGTTAAAGGGTTAGTGTTCAAAGGAGAACGAATAGTTATCCCGTTAAGTTTGAAATTAGACATGCTTAAAAAGCTACATACTGGTCACCCAGGTATTAATCGGATGGTTAATAGAGCTGAAATGACTATGTATTGGGTTGGTATCAATCAAGATATTAAAAAATATGTAAAGTCATGCTCAGTATGTCTTAAATACCAAGATAATAATGTAAAATCTATTTTGAATTATAGAAAGTGCCAGCTTTGCCTTGGGCAGAGGTAGGATGTAATGTTTTTGAACTAGCTCAAAACTACTATTTAGTTGTAGTAGATGCCTTTTCAAATTATATTGAGGTTGTTTCTATTCCTAATTTAAAGAGCACTACAATTGTTAATCTTTAAAATCAATTTTTGCCAGGCATGGAATACCTTTAATTTGTTACTCTGATGGTGCATTGTATTTTGATTCTGAGTTGTTCAGAAACTTTGTAAAAGAGTGGAACTTTGTTCACATTTTGTCCTCTCCGCACTATCCAAAATCTAATGGTTTAGCTGAGAGTGCGGTTAAGACAGTTCAGAAGATATTTAAGAAAGCTATTGATGCTAAAGAGGATCCGTTTTTGGCGCTGTTGAATTTGAGAGCTACACCTAGAGGTCAAGTCAGCTCTCCAGCCTCAATTTTGATGGGCCGCAATTTGCGGACCAATATACCTTGCTCCTTTAAATCATTAAGTCCTAGAGTCACATTTATTAAAGATAGGAAGTTTTTAGAGCAGAAAAGGCCAAAACGAAACAATATTATGACAAAACTGCTGTTATCCGTTCGAATTATAAAAAGGGGCAGGAAGTAATGTTTAAGAAATTGCCTCACCTTCCCTGGCACTCTGGTGTAATTGTTGACCAGGGCGATACTCCAAGATCCTATAAGGTGGCTGCTGAAGGAGGTGAGATTTATAAACGGAATGAAATTCTTTTAACCCCTAGAGCTAAAAGAGTAACAATTGAGCCTGTAAGTCCCAAAAATGTTACTGAACATTTGGAAAAAGTAACCAATACATCTACTACTCCCAAAAAGAGAATTCAAAATTCTGAAAATGTTGCGGTAAATCAACCTAATATTATAATAGATTCTAAAGTTGGGCCTGAAACCTCTCCCAGGTCAGTAGAGAATACTGTTAAAACAAGGACTGGTAGAGTAGTAAGACCACCTCACTATTTAAAAGATTATCATACTTAAGTACTTAATCGATTATGGTTTGCTTTGTTAAAGGGGGAGATGTTGTGTAGTGGCTACACTGGGTCTAGGAGAGGCTTCAGGGCTGCAGGTTATGTTTTATGGAGATACAGTGTGCACGTGATTGTTAGCTTGATGATTGTAAATCTTTGTTTGTTTATAAATATATTTCTCAATTCTCTTAGTGTGGTTTACTTATTAATAAATAAAAACAACTTGTAGTTAGCAAACTTTTTGCTTATTTATCTTATTAATTTGTTTTACGAATATTTTGTTTTAATTCCTTTTTAGATGATTGGAGATGAGAGATTAATATTTGATCATGCTCAATTATCAGATAGTGGTTTATATACATGCTTAGTTAGCACATCTAAAGAGAATGTGTCATATTCAGCATATTTATCTGTCTTGCCTCATAGTAAGTAAACTAATTTAATAATAACCATACATTAACTAAGCAATGATGATACCAGTACTTTGTGTGTGAACTTGTTGATATGGATTCCTTATGTTTTTTGTTTGCAAGTTTTGCACTACATACTGTTTCTTATTTTGTTTGAACAGCAATAATTTATTAACAGAAATATTTCTTATTTTTTGATTCGTAATAAAAGGGATTAAATTGTCGTCTCTGGATTCTTGTTCCCCCCCTCCCCCAGGTGGTAAGTTACATTTACTCTATTGGGTCCTTTCCAAATAATTAATTTTATATTAACATCACCTTAATAAATTCAGAAACAAAATTATTTAATTGAATAAAAAATTGTATTTTATCCTTTATATGTTTTTAGATGTTAAGTTTATTTTATATTATACTAATGAGCAATTGCAAAAATTACAACCACTCTTTCCTTGCATTTATAATAAATTTATTTATAAAGTAATTTCTCTTTCGTAGCACTTTAAATTGTATAGTACTCCCATATTTTAATAAAATAGGAAATTAACTATCAGCTTAAAGTTCTATAGGAAAACAAAAAACTAAAAATTAATTAGCTATATATTTCATCAAACTTTGTTGACATCTTCAGGCTTTAAACACAGACAAGGCTTACATAACCGGTTGACTAGATTAAATATTGACAAAATCACAAAAATACTAAAAACTAAATCACAGTTAATAATTAATTAACAGTCAAAAAGGAAATGAAACAAAAATTTTTTTGTTGTTTTACTTGCTTTTTGACTGTGGTAATTAATTAAGTCTGTTAATTAACTGTGTTAATGGTATTCAGGATTAAAATATATAAATGAAATTGACTCCAACATATCTTGAGTCCACTATTTTCTAAACAAGTATAATACTGCCAATCATGCCTGTATAGTACAGGCATGATACAAGCAGTACGTTAGAGTATCTACTCTTGTTTGTGCCTAATTAGTACTAACATGATACAAATATAATTAGGTTGAAGTCAACTTAAGTCTATGTTCTGAATGTGCTTAACTTTCAGCTGTGATGGTCCTTGCAAGGGTTCTTATTACAAACAAGCAGCTGTTTTAAAAACATTTTATTTTTTTTATTACAATGTTTTATTTATTGTTGAAGTTTATTCTTTAAAATTTTAGATGCCAAGAATAGTGGTAAATCTGCTCCACAATTCAAAAAACCGCTTCATAAAGTCATAATTAAACCTGCTGGGAACATGGTCAGGCTTAAATGCCCAGCTGAAGGTAAAGTAACTAATTAGATTTACTTTCATTAATAGAATTCAAAAATTAACTCTTTTATTTTAACTTTTCCTCATATATACCTATATAGGTATATCGGAAAAGTATTGTGTTTGCAAAAAAATCTGAAATCGGGATGAAAACGTAATTTTGCGTTTTAGGTGTTTTTAAGGTATCCTAAAGGGTTTCCTTAAAGTTGTCTGTCTGTCTCTCTGTGTGTGTATGTGTGGCTGTTATCATCGTAGTGCCTGGTGTATTTATGCTAGAGAGTTGAAATATTATACAAAAATCAGTCTACCGCTGTAGTTGTGCTATTTGGAAAATATTTTTTATGAAGTCATTAACCTGCCATAATAACTTGGCAAAAATTTCGAAAAATCATAAAACACAGAAAAATGATGAAATTCGGCACTCATGTTGCCATGTATGTTTCATCTCATTATCAGCATTAGTTCAATTTTTATCGAATAATTTGTATAGGTTTTTTAAAAAAAATGGGAAAATATTCCAATTGAGTTAATAACGTGACGTAATAAATAAATATACTAAGTTTCGTTCTAATACAACAAGTCTATGATTTTTGGTGGATCATAAAAATTAAGCAGCATCGAGCGTGTTCAGTGCCTGGATAAATGACCACTGGGAATGAAATGAATGTATTTACTATCTGAGGACAAGCCAAGCGAGTCCCAAGACTTGTTGCACTATAAATATAACTACTTGTATTTCTGAGGACGAGCGAAGTGAGTCTGAAGCTGGGAGGATGAGCGTAGTGAATCCGATGTAATGAGGAAAAGTTCTTAGGTACCCCGTACCCAATTTATTTAAGATGTTAAAAGAATAAAAAAATATGAAAATGTGGAATATTGCAAAGACTTCTCCTACAGTTTAATAAGTATCTGTGAATTTCACAGTTAAGGTGAATAAAAAGAATAAATATATCCAATATCAATTACACATTTTTTAATAATTCAACATTTACTCATTTAGTAAAGTATAGCTTTTTTCAAACCCTTACATTTTTTTAAGCTTAATTTATTTATTTTTTATAAGCATATTGGTAAAAAATTCATAAAATTCAAAACAACCTCATGGCATGGCATAATTTAAGATTAATAACATTAGTTATGAACTAAGAAAAATAATTTTATTTTTAAAAAACTAGTCAGTTGTCTAGCTAAGGCTTGATATATAGCTAATATATAGCTAAGGCTTGATTTCACCTCTCTCTCTGTGACTTAATTTATAGGGTTTTACTTAATCTTATTAAACCTCTACTCTTATGACTTACATGTATTTAAAATTTACTAAGTAAGGCTATAACAATATTTTATATGACCTATTTCTTTAATTTATGCATTTAATTTTGCCACAGAACATTCCTCCATAGATATTATCCATTTAGTGTTAGTACGAATCGACTTATTTTTCAGGTAATCCTACCCCTAATATAACATGGTTAAAGAATGGTGAAAAACCACAACGTGATTTGGGCTCTATAAGATATGGACAGTGGTCAATATTGCTTGAGGAATTAGTGCACAGTGATATTGGTGATTACATGTGTGTTGTGTGTAATATATACGCATGTATCAATCATACGTATAAAGTTACTGTGTTAGGTGAGTTCAATTTTACATTTGTTATAAAAGTTATGATAAATTTTGCAAAACGTTAACTTTATTATTGGGAACAAAATGAAAAGTAAAATGCTCAAATTTAGGCAACATTGCTAAATTAGTTTTATCTTAAATGATTCATATTCTTGTCTATTCATTTCAAACCAGCTCCACTTATTTATTTATCTTAATTTATGGTAATACAATAGAAATATGCCTAGTATAAGGCTGTTAAAGGCCAGGGGTTCTTTACCCATAAGGCCTTGAGGATGATCCCCTCTTTTTCAGGCCTAGATCCTGCCCAAATTCTTGGGAGGGTCATTATTGAGAGCTTTGTATAACTCAATTAATTTCGCATGAGGGTGCAGGTGCCTTAATGAGGGCTTAGTATAACTTGAGATAGTTATACTTAAATAGTAGCATTCAAAAAAGTATCTAAAATGCAAGTGAAGCCAGCTAAAAAACACTTTTAGCAAATTCCCATTATGAAAATGATGCTTACGTGGTTAATACAATAACAGAAGTTGAGGGGGAATGTACTTCATAAAAAATATGCATATATACATTTGTTTGTGTGTATGTGACTCATTTTATATTGCGTATGCACAAATTTCAGTTTTCTTGAAATAAGTGGATCTTTGTGCAAAACATAAAGAGAACAATTTTTAAAGGAGATAAAATTTTCTGTAAAACAAGTGTTTAATCATCAAAATCGGATGACTGCAACTAAAGTTATGGCTCTTTCAAAAACACAGACAAAATTGTTATTTTATGAAGTCAGAAATTTTTTTACCATTTAAAGCTCCTCTTTTTATAGAAAATTTTATCAGAATCAAAAAAAGATATCTTATGTTTTGCTCATGACCAACAGGGAACCACTTATTACAAGAAAACTGGAATTTGTGTGATTTCTTATATTTTGAACGAGCTTATTCATATGAAGGGCTCCACTCTGGATAAGCAGACTATGCTTTTCCTTTATAATAGAGTATTTGCACAATTTTTTATTGCATTATCTTTAAGAACGTTGTATAAAAGAACACCCTGTAAAATATTATAATGAAAAACTTATATTTTTTTATGATACATCAAAAAAACGAAAAATATATTTAAACATGTGCTTGCTTGTGTGACGTCTGACGTAAGAATACCACCGTGTAGTACAATCTTCACTAGAGCAACACTCCTAAGAGTTTATTCTAAACTGTCAACCAGATGATACTGACAGCTGTAGTCATCACGTTCCTTAGGCATTGTATTACCTGGAACACGGAATGTTTTGTTTCAGTCTTCTTTACATTCTATTGAACTGTAAGCAACTGTTGACCTTACGATATTTCTGACTAAAACTCCCAACTGTACCTTAAATGACCCAGCCTTTAGAACGTTCCGTTTTCACCCCACCCTCTCACCCATTCCCCCTTTCCTCTTCTTTAAATGCTTTTATGGACTAATTAAAATTAAATTAATTTTTTTGCTTAATATATTTTTTTAAACACGTTTCATCATTTTATGAGCAAGATTTTTTTTGGAAAAATGCGAATACTCTATTAAAGGTATATTTTCAGAAAAATGTTGTTTCAAGTAGTACAAAATGAGTCACATTTTTTAGGCCTGGCTCATGGACTATTAGGCTTGAGGAAGGAAAATTGTTTTAAGGAATAAATGATGCTTCTCTAGATCTCATTAGCATAAATAAATATAAAAAAATTCAAAATGATGGATGAAATGCAAACCATTGACAAGCTCAAACTATTTTAAGAGTTTCTGATTGGACTTTAAATGCCAAATGTATAAATACAGGGTGTCCACAGAGGAGTTGCCTATATGTGTAAATGACAAAAAATTTCATTTTTCGACAAAAAGTCACTCTTTATAAAAATTTTTGCTTGTTTTGAAACGAAGATTGAGCAGACTAAAAGTTTCGTACCATGTACCCAGTACCCAAAATGTACAATTTTTTAAAGTTCGCCAAGAGTGAAGTAGGTCTAATTTTGATTTTACGACAAAAAGTTATTCTTCAATAAGTCACTTATTCTTTAAAAAAAAATCAATTTATGCAATAAAAACATGACAATCATTTTTCACCATTAATTTAATATTTTTTTTTATTCATTTGTTTTAGTTTTTTTATTTTGTTTTGATTTAATGAAAACACAAAATCATCTGATTAATTAATTAATAATAAATGTAAACAAACTCCACGTGTATTTTGTTTTGTACTTTAATAAATACTTATGATTTTGATGACTTGATTAAGTAGATTATTAATTTTTTTTTAATTGTAATTATTGAAAGTATTATTCATACTTAAATAATTATTGAACTTGTACTAACTGAGACATTATTTTTTCTAAAGTGGTAACTTGGACGATATTATTAATATTGTTTGCTAAAGCTAATTTAAATAACTTTTTAATTTTTTAAATTCTTTTATTAATTCAAGATGTTAACGCAAGAACAGAGAATATACTTGGTTCAGTGTTACGGTATTAGGGACGTAACATACGCTCGAGCTATAGAACTGTTTCAAATTAGATTTCCTAATTTTAACGCAACCAGGCAAAATTTAAAAAAAATAATTGAAAAAAATTTGTGCGAACCGGCAGTGTCGCTGACGTAAAAAAGCAGAGAAAAGAATACAACATTGTTGGTACTAGATTCCGTAAGGGATAATCCCTCCAAGTCGCTCAGAATCAGACAGCAGGAACTAATGATCAGTAAATCTCACATACAGAAAATTTTGAAAGTAAACCAATACCATCCATATAAACCTCATTTTCTACACAAACTAGAAGACGGAGACGACGCACTAAGACTTGACTTTAGTTTGACATTAGGTGAAAAAATAGACCGAAACTTTAATTTCCACAAACGAATAATATTTAGCAACGAATCGACTTTTAGTACCAACGGACATGTGTCCTCTCAAAATGCACGATACTGGACACAGGACAATCCAAATTATTCTATTACTACAAACAGTCAAAAATTTTAAAAAGTAAATGTATGGTGCGCCATGACAATGGATTTCTTTCTGTGGGGGTACTTGAAACAGAAAGTATTTCACGAAACTGTTCCTCATGATGTAAATATTTTAAAAAACAAGATACGAGAAGCAGTGGAAACAGTGACCGAAAAAATGTTAGGCAGAGTCTATAATGAATTCAAGAAAAGATTAGAACTGTGCGTCGAACGTGGTGGTTTACATATTGAATAATACGACTGCGTTATTTTACTTTTCCTTTATTTTTCTTACTTTAGATTTTTTATTTATTTATTTAGATTTAGAACAATATATTTATTAAATACATAGTAGAACAGATTTAATATGTAGTTTGTTTACATTTATTATTAATTAATTAATCAGCTGATTTTGTGTTTTCATTAAATCAAAACAAATGAATAAAAAAAAATAATAATTTTAATTAACGGTAAAATGATTGTCATGTTTTTATTGCATAAATTGATTTTTTTTTAAAGAATAAGTGACTTATTGAAGAATAACTTTTTGTCGTAAAATCAAAATTAGACCTACTTCACTCTTGGCGAACTTTAAAAAATTGTACATTTTGGGTACTGGGTACATGGTACGAAACTTTTAGTCTGCTCAATCTTCGTTTCAAAACAAGCAAAAATTTTTATAAAGAGTGACTTTTTGTCAAAAAATGAAATAGTTTGTTCTTTGTAGCACTGGAAAGTTTATTGAACTCCATCTCAGGCTTGATCAAGGGGACTTTAGTTCTATAAAAAGTTTTGACCGATTTATTCAATTTAATATATTTCGCCTATCATTGTAGGCATCTTCAGAAACATTATCAACAAGCTACATTAATAAACTATTAAAATAAATAAATAAATAAACAAACACAATACATTAAAAGAAAGACTAGAAAAATCACAGCTTAAATAATAAAAATGATATGAAATAAATATGATATCATTTTTATTATTTAAGCTGTGATTTTTCTAGTCTTTCTATTAATGTATTGTGTTTGTTTATTTATTTATTTATTTTAATAGTTTATTAATGTAGCTTGTTGATAATGTTTCTGAAGATGCCTACAATGATAGGCGAAATATATTAAATTGAATAAATCGGTCAAAACTTTTTATAGAACTAAAGTCCCCTTGATCAAGCCTGAGATGGAGTTCAATAAACTTTCCAGTGCTACAAAGAACAAACTATTTCATTTTTTGACAAAAAGCCACTTTTTATAAAAATTTTTGCTTGTTTTGAAACGAAGATTGAGCAGACTAAAAGTTTCGTACCATGTACCCAGTACCCAAAATGTACAATTTTTTAAAGTTCGCCAAGAGTGAAGTAGGTCTAATTTTGATTTTACGACAAAAAGTTATTCTTTAATAAGTCACTTATTCTTTAAAAAAAAATCAATTTATGCAATAAAAACATGACAATCATTTTACCGTTAATTAAAATTATTATTTTTTTTTTTTATTTTGTTTTGATTTAATAAAAACACAAAATCAGCTGATTAATTAATTAATAATAAATGTAAACAAACTACATATTAAATCTGTTCTACTATGTATTTAATAAATATATTGTTCTAAATCTAAATAAATAAATAAAAAATCTAAAGTAAGAAAAATAAAGGAAAAGTAAAATAACGCAGTCGTATTATTCAATATGTAAACCACCACGTTCGACGCACAGTTCTAATCTTTTCTTGAATTCATTATAGACTCTGCCTAACATTTCTTCGGTCACTGTTTCCACTGCTTCTCGTATCTTGTTTTTTAAAATATTTACATCATGAGGAACAGTTTCGTGAAATACTTTCTGTTTCAAGTACCCCCACAGAAAGAAATCCATTGTCATGGCGCACCATACATTTACTTTTTAAAATTTTTGACTGTTTGTAGTAATAGAATAATTTGGATTGTCCTGTGTCCAGTATCGTGCATTTTGAGAGGACACATGTCCGTTGGTACTAAAAGTCGATTCGTTGCTAAATATTATTCGTTTGTGGAAATTAAAGTTTCGGTCTATTTTTTCACCTAATGTCAAACTAAAGTCAAGTCTTAGTGCGTCGTCTCCGTCTTCTAGTTTGTGTAGAAAATGAGATTTATATGGATGGTATTGGTTTACTTTCAAAATTTTCTGTATGTGAGATTTACTGATCATTAGTTCCTGCTGTCTGATTCTGAGCGACTTGGAGGGATTATCCCTTACGGAATCTAGTACCAACAATGTTGTATTCTTTTCTCTGCTTTTTTACGTCAGCGACACTGCCGGTTCGCACAAATTTTTCAATTATTTTTTTTAAATTTTGCCTGGTTGCGTTAAAATTAGGAAATCTAATTTGAAACAGTTCTATAGCTCGAGCGTATGTTACGTCCCTAATACCGTAACACTGAACCAAGTATATTCTCTGTTCTTGCGTTAACATCTTGAATTAATAAAAGAATTTAAAAAATTAAAAAGTTATTTAAATTAGCTTTAGCAAACAATATTAATAATATCGTCCAAGTTACCACTTTAGAAAAAATAATGTCTCAGTTAGTACAAGTTCAATAATTATTTAAGTATGAATAATACTTTCAATAATTACAATTAAAAAAAAATTAATAATCTACTTAATCAAGTCATCAAAATCATAAGTATTTATTAAAGTACAAAACAAAATACACGTGGAGTTTGTTTACATTTATTATTAATTAATTAATCAGATGATTTTGTGTTTTCATTAAATCAAAACAAAATAAAAAAACAAAAACAAATGAATAAAAAAAAATATTAAATTAATGGTGAAAAATGATTGTCATGTTTTTATTGCATAAATTGATTTTTTTTTAAAGAATAAGTGACTTATTAAAGAATAACTTTTTGTCGTAAAATCAAAATTAGACCTACTTCTCTCTTGGCGAATTTTAAAAAATTGTACATTTTGGGTACTGGGTACATGGTACGAAACTTTTAGTCTGCTCAATCTTCGTTTCAAAACAAGCAAAAATTTTTATAAAAAGTGGCTTTTTGTCAAAAAATGAAATAGTTTGTTCTTTGTAGCACTGGAAAGTTTATTGAACTCCATCTCAGGCTTGATCAAGGGGACTTTAGTTCTATAAAAAGTTTTGACCGATTTATTCAATTTTAATATATTTCGCCTATCATTGTAGGCATCTTCAGAAACATTATCAACAAGCTACATTAATAAACTATTAAAATAAATAAATAAATAAACAAACACAATACATTAATAGAAAGACTAGAAAAATCACAGCTTAAATAATAAAAATGATATCATATTTATTTCATATCATTTTTATTATTTAAGCTGTGATTTTTCTAGTCTTTCTTTTAATGTATTGTGTTTGTTTATTTATTTATTTATTTTAATAGTTTATTAATGTAGCTTGTTGATAATGTTTCTGAAGATGCCTACAATGATAGGCGAAATATATTAAATTGAATAAATCGTTCAAAACTTTTTATAGAACTAAAGTCCCCTTGATCAAGCCTGAAAAAAATGAAATTTTTGTCATTTACACGTATAGGCAACTCCATCCGTGGATACCCTGTAGAAGAAGTTTATTATTAACTTATTGCTTGAAAATGTTGCAGAAATCCCTAGTCTAAATAAATTAAGACACCCTACTTTTTTCATAGTTAAAATCTTCTATTTAATATTTTTAAATGCTTCTTTAAATTTGGTTCACCAGTGGTGAGTAATAAAACAATTTTTCTGTGGCAGAAAGATATCCTCACAAACCTTACTTCAAAGCTGGCTATCCACTGAATTTAACTGTTAGAGTTCATACCAATGCCTCATTTGAGTGCCCAACTGTTTCGGATCTTGAACCCCATATAATTTGGTACAGGGGAGTTTACATGAATACATCAGATATTGATTCAGACCCAATTCAGGTACAAAAAATATTCTTTAAATCAATATCAGATAAATAAAATTGGAAATTTTTGAATAAAATCATTTTGAAATCGTAAATAATTTAATATATAGCATTGTATGAAATACTCAAAAATTCTGTAGTAAAACAAGTGAATTTATAAGTGTGGAATATTAGAGAATTAATCTATTGGTTAATTTTCTAATGAATCTATGTTAACTTATTGTTCATTATGTTATTGAGTAGATATTTTAATTAAACTTTACAATAAAATGCTTTTGTGCATTTTAATGAATGAACAATTTAATTGATATTTAGAGTATTTATAGGATATTCAATTTGATAAATATAATTGTGAAAATTAAACAGGAAAAAATGAAAAAAAAAAAACAATTGTTTTTCTAACAATAAGAAAAACAAAAAAAATTATGAAGAATTAAATTTACTTGTCCAATTTTGAGTCTAGAATATAATTTTTAGACATATATAATGTGCATTAATTTAAATTAAATACATTTAAAATACAACAAGATCAGCATAAAAAATTTGTTTCAAGTATAAATATGCTTATGAAAATTACACATCACTTTATACTTATTCTCTCATTTAAATTACTTAAACAAGTCTTTAAGTTGATAAGAGAAATAAGCGAAATTTTTATAATCACAATGTAGCAAGCTCCTGTCTTAATTCTCTAAATTAAATTATTTTTTATTACTCTTCATACTATTCATTATTATTATTCTTTATATTATAACAAGTATATTACTCTCCATTATTTATAACATTAATGCTTTTAATTATTTAAAATAAAATATGTGATGAGTTTTGTTGATTTAAATATCTGATGTTGATTTAAGGTTAACAAAACATTGTTTAATACATCCTAAAATAATATTTTTGTAATGGATGTGTAAATGATTGGTGATTGGTGTTTTTATAGAGCGTATCATTTCAAGACCGATATTTGATGAAAAACCAACAAATTTAACTTTGGTGGTTGGTTCTTCTGGTGCAATGTGGTGCAAAGTTTTGTCGGATCTTCATCCTCACCAGGGTTGGTTCAGGGGTCGAATTGTCAATGATTCTCAAATTGATGGATTGGTGAAGGTATATGTTCTTGCATGAAATTGGGGATTTTGCATGCATATCAATACTTTGTTTATAATTTTTTGTAATTATTTATGTTTTAAATAATATTTTCAAAGAAACTAAGGCCCGTATTCATAGACATTTTCCTAACTCCTAACATTCTCCTAACATTTTCCTAACATTCTCCTTAAGGAGAATGTTAGGAAAATGTTAGTAAAACGTCTTTGAATACGGGCCTAAATGTTTTGTAGTTATAATTGATATAATTAGTGTTATTCACTCGACCTCCCGAGTGAATAACACATTAAATTCAAGGCCGGCCAACCCAGCAGGCGTTTCCTTTGTCTCCAGCTTATGAAATGTTCTGTGGGCCGATGGAGATGAAGGTCAGAAAACAAGACGTAAACTTAGTCAGTGAAAGTGAAGCCAAGCCCGAGCACGAATAACGTCTCCAGTAGCACTGCGGAACTTTGACTTTCAGGTCAGAGCTAAAGAAAGGGTTTGTGCTTACTGACTTCAGGGTGGCTAGAGTTCTCTGTTGGGTGGCGCTGGACTTGACTAGTCCAGCGCCACCCACAGCACCATGGCTCACAGCTCTGACTGAGCTGTGAGCCAAGCTAGAGTCTGGTGATGCTAGAGGAGCTGATGGGATAGGTGAGAATAGTTAAACGAGGACGGGCCAAGTGAGACAAATGTGATCAGATGAGATAGTAAGAATAGATGAACTAAGCACACTGTTAACTAGTAGTCGGCGCTAGCCAGAGCTGTGAGCCTAGTAGGCTCACTGTGGACTAGTAGCGGATACTAGCTAGAGCAGTGAATTTGGATAGAGTCTGGTTGGGATAGATGGACTGGACACACTGTGAACTAGTCATATGTGCCGCCATGTACGGAGAGTGTGTGCTTCCTAGATGATTGGATGTGTACAAACTCTGGGTGGATTAGTTTAGTGAGGGGAAAAACGCTAATTTGACCCTACGGGTTTAAGCTTATAAAAATTAATGTTATTGTTCTAAAGTCAATTTTATATATCGTTCAAGTAACACCAACAAACTTAATTTGTGTCATAAACGTTACATATTAACCCAATCATATCTTAGCATATGAATCAAACTGTATTAAAAACTAGCTACAGGAGTGCTTGATTTATAAAAATAATATAATATATAATGAAAAACTTTTCAGACTTTCCTTGGGCAAAAAATTACACACTATTCAATCATAAGTTTATGTTTGTGTTCTCAATTAACTCCAACTATCTATCTTTTTAAATGGTAATTTTTAGTATTAACTATCAATTAGTTAAAACATAAAGAATAATGGTTTTAACTAAAAATATATTAATGGAAAAGCTAGTGTTTAAACAGGCTGAGTTAGAACTCACTAACATATTAAATATGATATATTAAAAATAAACTAGTTAAATTTTAAGTAGTTTATTTCAGGTTTTGAGAATACTTCTGCAATAGTCTATTAAAACTATTGAGTTAACTTTTAGAATGTATTTATTTATTTCTTTATTGGATATTGTACTTACATAACGTAAGACAATGTTATTAGCAGTAATGATAACAGAATAGAAAATGGCTGATAAATGAGTGTTGCAACAAGTCACCCAGTGGTTGGACTTTTTAAACAATTCAACTGTTTTATGGTTATTTACTCAACGAACACGTGTTTTGTTGCCTCCCTAATGAAAAAAATCGGGTACGGGATATCTCGGATCTTTTCCCATCACAGTAGATTCGCTACGTTCATCCTCTCAGTTTAGGACTCGCTTTGCTCATCCTCAGGTAGTAAATGCATCCATTTCATTCTCAGCGGTCACTCATACAGCACTGACCACACTCAATGCTGCTCAATTTTTATGATGCAACAAAATCATTGATATACTTGTCGTATTGAAACGAAACTTAGTGTACTTATTTAATATGTAAAGGTATACTTTTGTACTAAATTACAACTCAATTGAATCGTTTTCTAATTGTTTACAATTTTTATAAAACGTATACAAGTCATTCAATAAAAATGTAACTAATGCTGATGATGAGATGAAATTTGTCACATATGTTATTCTTATACATGGCTACATATGTGCCAAATCTCAATCCGATCGCATATTTTTTCCGTGTTTTATAATTTTTTTGAAATTTTTGCTGAGTCATTATTGCTTCATAAAAAAAAATCATTTTCTGAATTGCACAACTACTGCAGTAGACTGATTTTGTACAATTTCAACTGTACACAATTTCAAAATACACTGGGCGCTACGATAATAACAGACACTCACAAACAGTGGCAGAGAACTTAGTGAAAACCATTCAGGAGGTCTTAAAAACACCTGCAACGGCTAATTCCGGTTTCATCTTGGTTTAGGATTTTTTCGCAACACTATAATTTTCTTCAAGGATGTTGAATAAAGGGATGACGCATTAAGGAACATTTCTGACCCCATGGAAGTTTATGAGATAGAGAAATAGGAGCAAACTTACCTCCCCTTAGGTTATAAGTTTGCCTCTAAATTTTAAGACCTGCGCTGTTATAAGGATCATAAGCATGCGCAGTTCGTACCAAGCATGTGCAGTTGGTTTTTGACGTGTGTTTCGAGTTGCATTCATCTCTATGTTTTGATTTTCGATGGGGTCACTTTGTTGAATGGCAATTCGACTTAGTGCGTCATCCCCTTTATTCAACATCCTTGATTTTCTTGGAGGAAGGTTACGGCAGCGCTAAGGTTAACATGTCGAACTTAGGTGCTCCGTAAATTTCTTTTTGTTAGTAGCGATGTAGTGTACTTGCGGTTGTGATTTTTGTGCGCCATGGTGGATGAGTGCTCTGTGCGTGCTTTGCGATAGTTATTTTCAGTTGCGTAAGTCCCACTTTCCTAAATTTCTTCATTAAACATCGCATGTAGCCGTGTCCTGGGGGTCCGGCAGTCCGTTTTCGTGACTGTTCAGTTATGAAACGGTCTGTCTGGGCAGATCCCAGGGATACTAGTTGCATACGTTGTCATCCCATGACGTCACACAGGAAGAATTTCGGACTTTCTTCCTTTTGTTGCGCTTACGCACTGTTGCACCTCAGGCTCTTCTACCGGCGTTCATAATCTCAACGCTCGTGATTGCTTGCTGCTAACTATTTGTTCTTACTTGCCTACGTTTTTTCTCAATTTAATTGTTTATTAATTATCTATTTTGCGTCTATTTGGTGTTTTGTGTGATTATTATCTGCAAATCACCTGTCTATCTTTATTATAATACGTAAGTTAAGAACATTACTACGTAAGTAGTTCTACATTCTCTGACACTTGATTCCAACTATTTTCTTATACATATATATCTATACAATCTATTTTATTTATTTTATCTCATATATTTTCTATCTTTATTGGAATCATGTCAGGAAAATCCCAATGGCAGCCAGTGAGGCTACAAATAACCTCGCTTCTGTGGAGGGTACTGAGTCCGGGGGTATAATCCCCTCAGACAAAGTCCCTGAACAGGCCACTGTATCGTCACTCTTGGCAGCCGACAGGGCTCTTTCTAACCCTGTCTCTGTCTCCGCAATCAAACCAGAGGGTAAAAACTCCCTTAGGTGCGGCTGTGGGACAGGCCAGAGATTCAAAGTCTCATTTTGAGGGTCCTAACCCCTCGTGAAGATGGTTCAGGTTAACCTTCAGCATAGTAAAGCTGCCTCGGCAGCCCTATGCAACCTTCTTTCAGGAGGCTCTATAGACATTGCCCTGATACAAGAACCCTGGGTTTCTGGAGGACGCGTATCAGGCCTTGGACTCACTAGAGGACAAATTATTTACAACAAAATAAATAAACACTCTAGAACTTGCATTTTTATTAAAAAATGGACTAAATGCTCTTACGCTGTCAAATTTCTGTAGCAAGGATCTGACGGCTGTCAGAGTAGAACTACATGAGGGAGATAGTCGGATGCAACTCATAGTAGCATCGGCTTACTTCCCTTATGACTCACCTAACCCACCTCCGTCAAATGAAGTGAGGGAATTAGTTACTTACTGCAACAGCAATAACATTGAACTATTAATTGGTTGTGATGCTAATGCTCATCATGCAGCTGCTTGGGGAGTACTGACACCAACTCACGTGGTGAAGAACTCCTCTCCTTTATTATTTCTAACAACTTGGTTATCTTCAACCAAGGTAATACCCCCACTTTGTAAACAAAAGATGGCAAGAAGTTCTTGATATCACAATGGGTACCCCTGTGATAGACAGAATCCTAACAAAATGGTATGTATCTGAAGAACCTTCTTCTTCCATATATATTTAATTAAATGTGATCAAAAGCATGAAACTACCTATTACAATCCTAGGAAGACTGACTGGGATGCCTTCCGCAGGATCTAGCGCCTCTTATCTGTCTTCCTTTAATGTTGAAATAGGTACCTTTCTAGACTCGATGGCCTCACTATTAACTGATTATGGATCTCTCCTTCAAGAAAATTCTCTCTGAGTGTGCAAGAGGTCCAGAAAAAATTCCATGGTGAGCCTTCCGACAAGAGAGGAAAAAAGTACGAAAAATTATTCATCGTTCCAAAAGACTGGAGGTGGGAAACTTATTCTTCAGCTCTTACTAACTACAATAAAGCCCTTAGAGATGCCAAGCGGATTCTTGGAGACGTTTCTGTTCTGAGATAGACAGTATCTCCGAAGCAGCCAGACTGAACAGAATACTGTCTAAAACTCCAATTAACCCAGTTGGCACTTTAAAAACTCCTCTTGGAGCCTATACTCACAATGGCCGAGAAACTGTGGAGGTTCTTCTTAAGACACACTTCCCAGACTCTGTAATTGTAGATCAAAACAATGATCAAACAGAGACCAATCAGGGCTTCTCTTTATAGATAAAGCTCTCCTGACTGGCTGTTGCCAATTCAATTATAACACTTGACAAGGTCAAATGGGCAGTAAACTCATTTTAAACCTTACAAGTCTCCTGGACCGGACAGTATTTACCCAGCCCTGTTACAGCAGGCTTGGACACTCTGGCTCCTTACTTTGTAGCATTTTCAGAGCAAGTAAGCTCTAATCATATTCCTGAACTCTGGAAATCTGCCAAGGTTACTTTTATACCCAAACCTGGACGTGTTTCATACACGAGGTAAGGCCTATAGACCAATATGTCTGTCATCTTTTCTTCAAAACAATGGAGAAGATTATTGACAGACACATTCGCGAAACAGCGCTGATTACCAAGCGCTGCACAAATATCAGTTGCATATCAAGCTGGCAAATCTTGCGAAAGCGCATTACATCTTGTTGTTAATAAGATTGAAGCTGCTTTTGAAAGCAAAGGATGTGTTGTTGGCGCCTTTCTCGATATTGAAGGAGCATTTGATAACACATCTTTCCAAACTATACTCTCCTCTCTGAGAGAGCGTGGTGTTGAAGAATCCAGGTGTAGATGGATAGCCACTATGCTTCTCAGTAGAAATGTTATAGCTTCTGTGGCTGGAGAGACGGCTGAAGCCCGAGTCACCAGGGATGCCCGCAGGGTGGAGTCTTGTCTCTCTACTGTGGGAGCCTTGGTGGACGGCATACTCTGCTGTCTTAACAGTAAGGCTTCTTTGCTATAGGGTACGCTGATGACATAGTCATCCTTATTCCTGCAAATTTATTAATACAGCCCTAGAAGTAATTCAAAACACCGATAAGGCTGATTGAAAACTGGTGCAAACAGGTAAAAAACTTTCAATCAATCCTGCCAAAACTGCACTTGTAATTTTCACAAACAAACAAAACCTCACTCTGTGAGGCCCCCTATACTGTTTGGTGAACAACTACAGCTATCTGACCAGCAAATATCTTGGAGTAATCCTTGACAAGAGGCTAAGTTGGAATCAACAGCTGGATAAAATAATTAATAAAGCCAACTGACTTTAATGACAGTCCGTAGAGCTGTAGTAAAATCTGGGGACTAAACCTCAAGTATTGCGATGCTTTACTTAATGGTGGGTCAACCTATTATTACCTAGTGCCCTTGTGGTTGGTGCCTAAAGGTCAATCAAACCACCGCAATTTATCAAACTGAACTCAGTTCAGCGCTTAGCTGTCTATCCATTACAGGTCCATGAACTCAGCACCAACTACTGCTCTAGAAGTCATGCTGAGCCTTCCGCCCCTTGATCTTATTATAAAGAGTGAGGCTAGGTTGGCGGCTTACAGACTGCAGAACAGTGGGAACTGGAAGATCCCTACCATTAGAGTCACTCAAAATAGTGAATGTAATTTCAGAGTCCCATACTATCTATGAACTCTGATTACATGACCACCCTCTACTCCTATGAAAAACCCTTCACACTCAGTTGTGATAGTTTCAATGGGGAACCACCTCAATCCTCTGGGACACTGTATGGTATACAGATGGATCTAAATGGACTGGCTCTGGGATGGCATATATGAGGCTCATGCAAATATCAAAACCTCATTTCCTTTAGGAAGTATGCCACAGTGTTCAGCAGAAATTTGCTATTAATCCTGTCTAATAGAAAATATTAAAAGAATCCTAATCAGACTTCTATAAATATTTTTACTGACAGCCAAGCTGCCATTAAAGCTCTTGGTTCATACAAAGTCAACTCCAAGCTTGTCTGGGAGTGCTTACAAAAACCTTCTGACCTTGTCACTCAACAACGATGTAGCAATCAGATGGTGCCTGGCCATAAGGGAATTGAAGTAATGAGCAAGCAGACATCCTTGCAAAAAAGGGGTCTGAGACCACTCCTGTGGGCCCTGAACCCATAGTACCATACCGAAAGCTATAGCTAAAGGGTTGAAATTAAAATTGGCTCTTAACCAAATCACCTGCACCACTGGAACAAATCCCTCAGCATGAGCACAGTAAACTTAGTTAAAAACCCAGTCCCAAAGTAACTTGAGACTTCTGAGTCTCAGCAAGGACCTTAGAACAGAGAACTGACTACGACTGTCACTTCACCTCCGAAAACATCTCCATACCATTGTATCTTTAAAGAATAACCAGTGTGTAGGCTTTGTGAATCGGAAACTGAAACTGCATTCTCACATACTTCTGAGATGTGAAGCCCTAGCCTTTCAAAGGTTCACCAACTTTGGTAGCAGCACTCTCACTAAGTTTGACTCTACCAAGGAATCACTGGTCAAAAAGATCCTAGACCTAGTCCGGGAAAAAGGATATTCTGACCTGGACCAATCGAGGGGATTGTACAATAGACTTCCAGTCGCAGTGCAAATGGGTCTATCCTCGACTCAACCCCAATCCTTTAATAATAATAAAATAATAATAATTTCTTTAATTCCTAACAGTATAAATGAGGAAACATTTTTATTTTAACTTATACAGTAGGTATAAATCTATGTGGGAAAGGTAAAAAATTCTGGTGCGGTGTTCCACATGTCGGGCGAATTTCCTTGGAGGCTGTTTCCGTGCTAACAACAATCCAGTTTGGAAAGATAATCTTTATACTTTTTTACATTTATATAAGTTACAACTACTAAATAAATAATTCAGGCGCAGTGGTCCGCTGTCTGGCGAATTTAATTTAAATAAATAAATAAATAATTTATTTCTCACTAATTTGGGAATTTTAAAATAAAGTATTATTAGAGTAAAATATTTTACAATAATTTTTAATACTGGCCAGAGCGGTGAGCCTAGCTTAGAGTCTGGTATGCTAGTGGAACTGATGAGATTGTGAGACTGAAGGACGAGTCAAGAGACTAATGTGATCAGAGGACTAGTAAGACATAGATGAAACAAGCACACAGTGAACTGTAGTCCGCTAGCCAGAGCGTGAGCCTACCAGAGTCTAGCTGGTCTAGAGAACTAGGCAACGGCCTCTGGCTAGTCGCAGACACTAGCCAGAGCAGTGAGTTTGGAAAGAGTCTGGTCGGGCTGGATGAACTAGAACACTGTGAACTGGTTATATGAGCTACCATGTACGGAGGGGGCTTCCTGGATGATTGATGTGCACAAACTCAGGGGCTAATGTTGAGTGAGATTTGAGTGAGGGGAAAACGCTAAATGACCCTAACGGGAAAGAGTAAAAAAAAATAAAAATAAATAATTTTTAATTTATATAAATATTAAATTTTGACAGAGGTTAGCGCCCCCAAAAACATAAAGCTTGAACTAGGGCGGCCGCTATGTATGACATTTTATATATAGTTTCAGTATCATGCATTTTTATACAATTTTATTTTCCTTTAAGAAAGTAGTTTTTTTTAATTGAGGTTAAACTAAAAGATTAGATAGTAAATAAGATATTGCAATATGTCATAAAATAATAGCCTGTTATCTAGATTTGATAATCTATATTATTTAATAATACACATATTTTATTACTTCTTACTATCATTTAAACTACTATTCCTAATATTTATACATATACCTACATACATATACATGCTTACACATACATGCACACACACACACATATATACACATACATACATCTATACACATACATACATATTTAAATTGCATAATAAAATGTTACATATGATGTAGAGTAATCCTATAATTGTAAAGTATTAATTACACATTTAACTCATTTAACTGAATCTATATAATATGTATTTAGGCTATTATTAATTTTAAATATACAGCGTGTCCACGGATGGAGTTGCCTATACGTGTAAATGACAAAAATTTATTTTTCGACAAAAAGTCACTCTTTACATAAATTTTGCTTGTTTTGAAACGAAGATTGAGCAGACTAAAAGTTTCGTACCATGTACCCAGTACCCAAAATGTACAATTTTTTTAAAATTCGCCAAGAGAGAAGTAGGTCTAATTTTGATTTTACGACAAAAAGTTATTCTTCAAAAAGTCACTTATTTTTTTAAAAAAAATCAATTTATGCAATAAAACATGACAATCATTTTTCACCATTAATTAAAATTATTATTTTTTTTATTCATTTGTTTTTTTTATTTTTGTTTGATTTAATGAAAACACAAAATCACTGATTAATTAATTAATAATAAATGTAAAAAAAACTACATATTAAATCTGTTCTACTATGTATTTAATAATACAATGTTCTAAATCTAAAATAATAAATAAAAAATCTAAAAGTAAGAAATAAAAGGAAAAAGTAAAATAACGCAGTCGTATTATTCAATAAGTAACCACCAGTTCGACACACAGTTCTAATCTTTTCTTGAATTCATTATAGACTCTGCCTAACATTTTTCGGTCACTGTTTCCCACTGCTTCTATCTTGTTTTTTAAAATATTTACATCATGAGGAAACAGTTCGTGAAATACTTTCTGTTTCAAGTACCCCCACAGAAAGAAATCCATTTTGTAGGTCAGGGGAACGCGCAGGCCAAGCAATAGGTCCAAATCGTCCTATCCATTTTCCTGGAAATTTATGGTCTAACCAATCTCTGACGTTATGGTTGAATACGCCGGACATGCATCTTGTTGGAAATGCATTTTTGTCTAAGTCTAATTTCTTTGTCTAACTGTGGCCAAAAAAAAATTGTCTAATAAATGTAAGTATCTGTCTTGGTTCAGTGCCCCGTCTAAAAAATATGGTCCAATTATTTTTGTTGGTGTCATGGCGCACCATACATTTACTTTATAAAATTTTTGACTGTTTGTAGTAATAGAATAATTTGTATTGTGCGTTTTGTGAGGATACATGTCCGTTGGTACTAAAAGTCGATTCTTCCCTAAATATTATTCGTTTGTGGAAATTCGGTTTCGTCTATTTTTTTCACCTAATTCAAACTAAAGTCAAGTCTTAGTGCGTCGTCTCGTCTTCTAGTTGGTAGAAAATAAGTTTATATGGATGGTATTGGTTTACTTTCAAAATTTTCTGTAAGTGAGATTTACTGATCATTAGTTTCTGCTGTCTGATTCTGAGCGACTTGAGGGATATCCCTTACGGAATCTAATACCAACAATGTTGCTGCGTCGTCTTCATTGTATTCTTTTCTCTGCTTTTTTACGTCAGCGACACTGCCGGTTCGCACAAATTTTTCAATTATTTTTTTTAAATTTTGCCTGGTTGTGTTAACATAAGGAAATCTAATATGAATAATATTAGATTCTATATATAATTATAATATTGATTGATATTTTAATATTGTTTGCTAAAGCTAATTTAAATAACTTTTTAATTTTTTAAATTCTTTTATTAATTCAAGATGTTAACGCAAGACAGAGAATATACTTGTTCATGTTACATTATTGGACGTAACACTGACAAGTATATTCTGTGTTCTTGTGTTAAATTAGCTTTAGCAAACAATATTATTAATAATATCGTCCAACTTACCACTTTAGAAAAAATAATGTCTCAGTTAGTACAAGTTCAATAATTATTTAAGTATGAATAATACTTTCAATAATTGCAAATAAAAAAAAGTAATAATCTACTTAATCAAGTCATCAAAATCATAGTATTTATTAAAAAAAACAAAATACACGTGGAGTTTGTTTACATTTATTATTAATTAGTTAATCAGCTGATTTTGTGTTTTCATTAAATCAAAACAAAATAAAAAAAAACAAAAACAAATGAATAAAAAAAATATTAAATTAATGGTGAAAAATGATTGTCATGTTTTTATTGCATAAATTGATTTTTTTTTAAAAAATAAGTGACTTATTGAAGAATAACTTTTTGTCGTAAAATCAAAATTAGACCTACTTCTCTCTTGCGAAATTTTAAAAATGTACATTTTGGGTACTGGGTACATGGTACGAAACTTTAGTCTGCTCAATCTTCATTTAAAAACAGCAAAAATTTTATAAAGAGTGACTTTTGTCGAAAAATGAAATTTTTTGTCATTTACACGTATGGCAACTCCATCCGTGGACACCCTGTATAAACATGCATCATAATATGATCATAACAATAATATTTAAATTAATTCTGATTTAACATATACATTAATAACTTAATTAAAACAACACCTAAAACTAACAAATAATAAATAAATAAATATATTAAACTAAAAAAAATAATTTACTAATGAATTAATGAAATACTATTAATAGTTATAATGTGATGCTGACTATTTTTCTCACTAATAAATTAATTATAAAAAAATCTGAATTATAACACATTAATAAATATTTATCTTTAATTTATTCAATACTATCAGTCCTAATGAGGACTAATAGTATTTCTTATCCAAATATCAATTTGTTTTTTGAGATCATCAGGGTCCTTATTATCTCTAATTTCTTGAGGCAGTGTGTTAAACAATTTAATACCAACATAAGAAGCGTGTCTCTGAGCTAGGCTTGAGATAGTTTTCAGGTAATACTAAGTCTCGTCTAGTCTGTTTTCTAGTCTTATGTCTGTGAGTAACATATTGTCTTATGTCGTGGTAGTTTGAATTGATTATTATTATTATATTTATTAATTACATATTCTAATAATAGATATATAACAAGTCATCACATTATAAACATAAAATAAATACATACAAAACAATACATACAAGACAATATTAAAATCAAATAAAATTCATTTTTTTTCGAACATAAACAAAAAACTACACTAAATAAAAAATAAATTATAAAATAAATCACTAATTAACTAAAACTATTTATCTAAGTTAAAATAGTTGTGTTAACAACTATTTCTACAAATTCCTGTAGCCAGGTTGGTGGCATCCAGGAACTGTTTAATGCTGTAAAAAGCATTGTCTACAAGTAGAGATTTCACCTGCTTTTGAAAACTACTGGAAGATGGTGTATTTCTAATGTTTGCAGGAAGTTTATTAAAACAATCAGTGGACATAAACTGGGAGAGTTTTTTAGCATTTAGTTCTGTTAAAAAGTTTAATAAAAATTTATCTTTACTTCTTAGGTGTATAAGATACTACCTTGAGGCACTCCGCAATCAATATTAAATTTCTTTGAGTGTCCCCTATTAAAGGAGATATTAAAAGTTCTTCCAGTTAAAAAAGATCTAAGAATTTCATAAGATAGTCCTCTAAACCCCAAGAAATAAAGTTTCTGCAATGTTATATCGTGAAACATTAGATCGAAGGCCTTAGATAGGTCAAAAAATAGACCAGAAACCAAAAGCCTCCATCCAATGATTCACAGATCTGCTGAGAAGCTAATATGGTTGCATCCATAATGGATCTCCCACTTCTAAACCCAGTTTGCTCCACAGCCAGCAAGTTGTATTAAGACAAATCTATTGATTTTAAGGGCAAGTTTTTTTCAAAACTTTGGACAGACTATTTAACAGAGCAAGTGGACGTATTGATTTGGATCTGTAACAGAGCCATTTTTATGCAAAGGAAATACTTTTGCATGTTTAAGTTGGTGTGGAAAATATCCCTGAATATTGCATGTATGTAACAACATCCAAGAGAACAGGAGATATATGTTCTATTGAATTTTTTAAAACAGTAGTTGGAATATCATCAGATCCACTTGATTTTTTAGATTTAATAGTGGTCATGATTTTATCTAATTCTTTTTTGTCAAGATAGTCAAGTTTAAAAGATTCTAAATTCATATTTAAGTCGGAAACAAAAGATTTATTACTCTTAATAAAGCTAGATTTATTACTACTCTTGTGACATAGTGAAGGAATGTTCGAAAAAATTAGCAAATCTTCAGCTATATGGTTAGGTTAGTTATTTTCCTGCCATCCTTCATTATGTGAATGTCCTTGGAATTTAAGCTAGAGCTAGCTTTGCTAGCTTTAGCCAAATCTTAAGCAGTTTTTATTTTATTTTGTGGCTTTATTGAGCTTATCATCTTATAAGATGATTTACTTTTAATTATCTCTTTTTTATGCATCAATTTTACTTTTTGATAATGCCTAAGACTATCATTACTTGAAAATTTATTCATAAGCTTGTTTAAGCAATAAGCTTATGAATTATTTTCATTAACCCAAGCTGGTCTTTTACTTTCATTAACATTGTACCTTACCACTGGAAAGGCACAGTCAAAACACCAGCAGTATTTATTGTAAAATGTATCAAATTTTTTAATTGAGTTTGGCTCCCTGAAAACATCAGACCAGTCTTGTTTTTTTAACATATGACTGAAAATACTTTAGTTTGTCTCTGAAAACCTTCTTTTCTCTACATAGGATGGAGTTTTAGTGACATCCTTTGTGTAAGGTACTTGTAAATGAACTATCTGACCTGAATGATCTGAAAGACCATTGTGGTCAACTATGCAATTTCTGTTTAACAGTAACTCTGAGCTGATGGTTACATAGTCAATAGCTGTTCCTACACCCTCTCCGCTTAAGCGTGTGGCTTCATTTATAAGGTAAACAAGTTTAAAACAGTTAAAAGTGTCTATTAGAACTTTAGTCATATTTTCATTTTGTGCAAGAAAGTTAATGTTAAGATCCCCTGTTAGTATACAGAGGTTATCTGGTATATTAAAAACAAACTCAAGAATTTGAGTCAGTTTATCCACAAAAACATTAAAGTCCCCGCTAGGAGACCTGTACACATTAACTATGAACAAAGACTTTTTGCTTAAAGTTATTTGAATGCCACTGCATTCAAAGTCATATTCCTTAGAATTTTCAGAAAAATATTTTATATTATTTACATTGTATTTAAGACTTTTGTTCACTAAAATAGCTGATCCGCCTCTTTTAGCAATTGTCCTATTAAATTGAGATAAGGTGGTGAATCCTTCTAAACATATATTATCTGAACGCATCCAATGTTCAGTGATACAAAAAATATCTATATCTCTAGACACAAGGAAAGCTTCAAACTCAAGGATTTTGTTTGCTATTCCCTGTACATTTTGGTGCGCTACTATAAGTTTAGAGTAATTTTCTGTCTGAAAAGTTTGATAGAAATCATTGTTTAAATTTATTTCTATGTTATTACCAAAAGAAGGCTTTCCGAGACAACACTGATCAGATTTGTATTTTTCAAAGGAGGTGAAATCTTGGGAGATGTGATTCCCTAGAAAAAACAATTCCTTAATGCCACCACCTGATTTGGTAGCATGTGGTGAAAATATTGCTGACTGTCATCAAAACTGTTGTCTTGCCATATTGGCATAGTAACCGGTCTGTGAAAGTTGTTTTTCTGATTTGGCTTGCGGTAATTAAGATAATTACTATGGAAATTATCTTTAGATGGATCTATATCATAAATTTTGTGAATCTGGTAGTTACGATGTCGTTGATGGTGATATTGCTGCTTATGAATTTTCCTGACCGATCTATTAACAGGTGAATTTTTTGCTGGTTATTAACGTTATTCTTATTTTTATTCTTTCTCTGACTTTTTTCCTCTTGTAAGTTAGGAGAGTTATTTCTACTCAGAGGTGTCATTGAAATTTCTAAGCTTTTAGCATTATCTTTATCAATAAGTGATAAGAGATAAGAGTGACACGCATTTTTACAACCGGCTCCGATTAACTTTTTTAATATTATTAACTTAAATTTTAGCACTAAAAATGATACAATCGTGCGGGAAATGAACACCAAATTGTCCGGAAGGTGAAACTGAAGCAGTGGTTCCCTGTGATAGGGTATGCGCGTTAACTTGGAGTGCACCATCAACCGATTTTGATCAATGTAGTCTCATAATTTTGCGATAATTTTGCTGCATTTTGTTACGCAAAAATTAAATTTTGCGACGCAATTTTAATCGCGATTAATCACATTTCAAAGTTGCACTCCAAGTTAACGCTGGAGTGCACCATTAACCGATTTTGCTTAATTTAGTCTCATAATTTTGCGATAATTTTGCTGCATTTTGTTATGCAAAAATTAAATTTTGCGACGCAATTTTAATCGCGATTAATCACATCTCAAAGTTGCACTCCAAGTTAACGCTGGAGTGCACCATTAACCGATTTTGCTTAATTTAGTCTCATAATTTTGCGATAATTTTACTGCATTTTGTTACGCAAAAATTAAATTTTGCGACGCAATTTTAATCGCGATTAATCACATCTCAAAGTTGCACTCCAAGTTAACGCTGGAGTGCACCATTAACCGATTTTGCTTAATTTAGTCTCATAATTTTGCGATAATTTTGCTGCATTTTGTTACGCAAAAATTAAATTTTGCGACGCAATTTTAATCGCGATTAATCACATCTCAATGTTGCACTCCAAGTTAACGCTGAAGTGCACCATCAACCGATTTTGCTTAATTTAGTCTCATAATTTTGCGATATTTTTGTTGCATTTTGTGATGGTGCAACTAAATTTTGCGTCGCAATGTTAATCTCAAATAATTTCAATTTAAAGTTGCACTTCAAGTTAACGTTGGAGTGCACCATCAATCGATTTTGCTCAAATTGTTCTAAGCTTATAAGTTAATCTTGCTGCATTTTGTGATGCCTAAATTAAATTTTGCGTCACACTTTTTTTGCGATTTAGTACAACTTGCAGTTTCACTCAAATAAACACTGGGGTGCACCATAAACTTTTATAAAATTATTATAAAATATTAAAATTATTTTGGTGCATTATGTAATACCAAAATTAAATTTAGCGTCGTAATATGTATCGCGATTTACTAAAACTTAATGTTGTACTCTAAATTAACGCTTGAGTGCACTATTAACCAATGAAATTAGTCTTAATCTTGTACGATAATTTCGCTGTATTATGTGAAGCCAAAAATAAATTTTGCGTCGCAATACTTACCTTGAATTAATTCAGCTTAAAGTTGCACTACAAGTTAACCCTAAATTAAACCATCAACTGATTTAGCTCAAATAAGGCTCATAACTTTGCGAAAATTTTGCTTCATTTTGTAAAGCAAAAATTAAATTTTTCGACGCAATTTTAATCGTGATTAATCACATCTCAAAGTTGCACTCCAAGTTAACGCTGAAGTGCACCATTAACCGATTTTGCTCAATGTAGTCTCATAATGATGTAGCGGTGAGGCTGTCTAAGTGTTTACTTGGTCTGGAGTCTGTTAGCTGAAGACAGCAGGTGTTGGGGATGCTACTAACTCCCACCCCAGGGTGATTTACTCCCAGCGCACTTCATACTTTTCTAATTAACCCCTGAAAACACTCCTAAAGTATTCTATCATCCTAATGTCTTTGCAGGGAAGTACCTAAATTAAACCATCAACTGATTTAGCTCAAATAAGGCTCATAACTTTGCGAAAATTTTGCTTCATTTTGTAAAGCAAAAATTAAATTTTTCGACGCAATTTTAATCGTGATTAATCACATCTCAAAGTTGCACTCCAAGTTAACGCTGAAGCACCATTAACCGATTTTGCTCAATGTAGTCTCATAATTTTGCGATAATTTTGCTGCATTTTCTTACGTAAAAATTAAATTTTGCGACGCAATTTTAATCGCGATTAATCACAACTCAAAGTTGTACAAAATTATTTTGGTTACGCAAAATTAAATTTAGCGTTGTAACATTTATCGCAATTTACTAAAACTTAATGTTGTACTCTAAATTAACCAATTTTGATCAAATTAGTCTCAATCTTGTACGATAATTTTAACACTGCAAGTTAACCCTAAAGTAAACTATGAACTGATTTAGCTGAAATAAGGCTCAAAAGTTTAAGTTTATTTTTGCTGCATTTTGTGAAGAAAAAAATATAGTTTATGTTGCAAATATTTAACTCTTATGTACGTTGGAATTCACCATGGTTTTGCTTAACTTTAAAATTGAAATATTTGCTGTATTTTGTTATACATAACATTATTTAACTTTTAATGTCGTTTTAAAACAACTTAACGTAGCACTTTGAGTAAGTAAACTGATAATTAACTAGTAATGCGTTGCATCAAGAACTCACGTCAAAGAATACATCAAATAAAATTATTTATTTAAAGCAAGCGAAAAGAGTCTATCAAAACATTCGGACGCTATACTATTTTAAGTATAAACTCAAAAAGGCTCGCTTCGCTTGCTAGTTTAGGTATCTTTAACATTTACATAGTAAAAAAGGCTCGCTTCGCTCGCTAGATTGCTTATATTTATAATAATACAAAGTTAAAAAAAGGCTCGCTTCGCTCGCTAGATTGCTTATATTTATAATAAAATATATTGTAAAAAAAGGTCGCTTTGCTCGCTTGATTGCGTATATTTATAATAATACAAAGTTAAAAAAAGGCTCGCTTCGCTCGCTAGATTGCTTACATTTATAATAATACAAAGTTAAAAAAAGGCTCGCTAGATTGCTTATATTTATAATAAAATATATTGTAAAAAAGGCTCGCTTCGCTCGCTAGATTGCGTAGATTTATATTAATGCAAAGTAAAAAGGCTCGCTTCGCTCGCTAGATTGCTTATATTTATAATAATACTAAGTTAAAAAAAGGCTCGCTTCGCTCGCTAGATTGCTTATATTTATAATAATACAGAGTTAAAAATAGGCTCGCTTCTCTCGCTAGATTGCTTATATTTATAATAAAATATATTGAAAAAAGGCTCGCTTCGCTCGCTCGATTGCGTATATTTATAATAATTCAAAGTTAAAAAAAAGGCTCGCTTCGCTTGCTAGATTGCTTATATTTAAATATATTGTAAAAAAGGCTAGATTGCGTAATATTAATTAAAAAAAGGCTCGCTTCGCTCGCTTGATTGCGTATATTTTATAATAATGCAAAAAAAAAAGGCTCGCTTCGCTCGCTAGATTGCGTATGTTTATAATAATACATAGTTAAAAAGGCTCGCTTTAAATTTAAATTTTTTGTGTATACAAAATTTTATCAAAATCGGTCAATTTTTACGGCAGTTATCGCGACACGTACAAACAAACGCGCCGTCCTAATCTTCTGAAATGTAAGAACTCACTTACGTTCGTTCAAATATAAGCCAAAAAATTAAGCAAAAATGGATTAATAAACAAGAAAGCAAGTATTTAAAAGAAAATTCGCCCGACTTGCGGACCTCCGCCATAGAATTATTTTGTTGTTATAAAATTAAATACTTTAACCTCTTAATTAAAGTATTTAAGTTAATTATGGAAAATAAAAAATTTGCGCCGGTACTGAAAACCCAAGCTTTGAGCTGTTCAACTTATAACCGATTTATTGAAATCAGCATGCCGAAAACAACAAATTAAAAAAAAATTGAATTAAAAACAATCGAAAACGACACCCTACTCCACATATGTAGTTTATTGTCCGTATTTTAGGGTACCCTGTAATTTACCACCGGCGAAGTAAACCAACCAGGTTAATGAGGTCACAACCTGATTTTCAACCAGGTTCGTGTTCTCCCTAAGGCTGATTTTTGTGCCAAGTGTAATTAAAAAATATTATCCATTTAAAGGATAGTGTTTTGCATATCCACAAAATGCAAAATAATGAAATTAAACATTTAAGATTAATTTAAGCTACACAGTTCATAGTATACTCTAGCTTTAACTTAAACTTGTACTAAATCGGAAATATTTAATATTTATATATAATCAGGAATATTGTGACACGAAATTCCCGCAAAACCATATTTATTGGGATTTACTGAAACTTTAAGTTGCACTCTAACGCTGAAGTGCACCATTAACCGATTTCGCTTAAATTACTTTCAATTATGTACGATAATTTTGCTAAATTTTTAAGCTAAATTAAATTTTGCGTTCCAATATTTATCGCGTACTTCTTAAGTTTCCAAACTAACGCTGGAGTGTAGTATCAACAATATTACTAAAATAGGTCTCAAACTAGGTTTTGCGGGAATTTTGCGTCGCATTTTGTATCGCAAAATTTTGCGAGACTAAATTGAGCAAACCCGATTGATGGTGCACTCCAGCGTTAACTTGGAGTGCAACTTTAAATTGAAATTATTTAACATTAAAATTGCGACGCAAAATTTAGTTGCAGCATCACAAAATGCAGCAAAATTATCGCAAAATTATGAGACTAAATTAAGCAAAATCGATTGATGGTGCACTCCAGCGTTAACTTGAAGTGCAACTTTGAGATTGAGTAATCGCGATTAAATTGCGTCGCAAAATTTAATTTTTGCGTAACAAAATGCAGCAAAATTATCGCAAAATTATGAGACTAAATTAAGCAAAATCAGTTGATGGTGCACTCCAGCATTAACTTGGATTGCAACTTTGAGATGTGAGTAATCACGATTAAAATTGCGTCGCAAAATTTAATTTTTGCGTAACAAAATGCAGCAAAATTATCGCAAAATTATGAGACAAATCAGTTGATGTGCACTCCATGGAGTGCAAAGATGTGATTAATCGCTTAAATTGCGTTGCGTATGCAGCAAAATTATCGCAAGACTAATTGATCAAAATCGGTTGATGGTGCACTCCAAGTTAACGCGCATTGATAGGGTCAGTACACAAGCGTCGAAAAGCCCTTCCGTCGAAAGGCCATTCCGTCGAAAAAAATGGAACTTACCGTCGAAAGGCCCTCCTGTCGAAAAACCATTCCGTCGAAAAGCCATTCCGTCGAATTTATATTTTTCGACGGAATGGCTTGACTTTTTAAAATAAAACCATTCCGTCGAAAGGCCTTTCCGTCGAAAGACCATTCCGTCGAAAGTCCCGTCCGTCGAAAAACTATTCCGTCGAAAAGCCATTCCGTCGAATTTATATTTTTCGACGGAATGGTCTGACTTTAGTTTTAAACCGTTCCGTCAAAAATATATTAATTTCGACGGAATGGCTTGACCATACCGTCGAAAGACCATTCCGTCGAAAATCCTATATTATCGGATTACTTTTTAGGTTTACATGTGAGTATTGATGGTTTTGCATACTTAAAAATCTAAAGGCGTCTTTTAATAAAAGAGTTTTAAAACTGAAAATCAAGCTTATAAGTTAAGTCATATACATGGGGTGGGTGAGGGGAAATTAGGAGCATATATTCGTTGTACGTTTAGAGCAATATATATATATATATATATATATATATATATATATATATATATATATATTATATATTTATCACTACACCACACACATTATATATATATATTATAATATATATATATTCTCATCTTACCAAGATCATTTCTCCTTGGTAATTCACTAATATATAAACAGGAGTGAACTATTTTTGATAACATTAACTTTTTTTAATCTTTAGGCGCCAAACATGGTCAAATCAATACATTATTAATTAGTTATTGCCATTTGGCGGCAAAGATCCATTTGTTAGCAGATCTTATTAAAAAAGATTTATGTTAAACTTTATTTTGAAAGTAAACCGTAAATACTTTAAGACTTTGTAGCGCCTTACGTCTGTGGGTATGCAATTAACAATACAAACTGTATAGCTGGCTAACTTTTCTAAAACTATATTCTGCAGGCGTTGTTAATTTCGACGGAACGGTCTGTCGTGGGTAGAGACGAGCCACTCCGTCGAAAAGCCCAATCGTCGAAAGCCATTCCGTCGAAAATTAATATTTTCGACGGAACGGCCTAACTTTACGTTTTAAAACCGTTCCGTCGAAAATATATTAATTTCGACGGACGGGCTTTTCGACGGAATGGTTTGACCATACCGTCGAAAAACCCAATCGTCGAAATGTTGACAAAAAGAGGCTTTTCGACGGAATGGTTTTTTCGACGGAGTGGTCCAAGTTTTCTATTTGAAACCGTTCCGTCGAAAACAACTTCTTTTTCGACGGACGGGCTTTTCGACGGAAAGGCCTGACCACTCCGTCGAAAAACCCTTCCGTCGAATTTCGACGGAATGGTCATTCGACGGAAAGGACCTGACCCCTGTGATATGTGTTCACGACGTTTTTACTATGCCTGCGTCGGTCTGACAGCCACAGAGATCCAAACCGTAAGGTTAAAGAAGAAAACTTTAAAATTTATTTGCAACTGTTGTTGGGAAATAAATATTATGACAATCTCCAAACTGGATGAGATAAAGAAAGACATGATTTCTGTAAAAACAGAACTGAAACAAATGAATGATGGCAATAAAACGATCGCTACCGAGTTAAAAAATATCACTCGAAATCAAAGCTTAACTGTTGATATAATGACGGAAGTTACAAAAAACAACGATAACGTTTCTAAAAAACTCGATTTTCTAATGGAAAATTTAAGTAAAACAAAAAATAACGCCATATCAAAATCTATTACTTCCTCACCTCATAGAAATAAGGAAGTGATAAATGAAAATGGAGCAGACGAAAAAGAAGAAGAATCTAGCAAAGAAAATGAAGAAGATACCATTAATGATAACGTCTGTCAACAAAAACAAAATCCTGACGACTCAAACCTTAGAATAATACTATATATAGAAGGAGCACAGGACCGTAAACACAATGTAATTCCACTGATAACACGAAAGCCGGTTGACTGGTGCAACTAAGTAATGCTGCCAACCTGACAACAAAACATTATTTTAAATATGTGTCATAAATATCTATTAATGAAGAAAGATCGTAAAGAACAAATATAATAACTTAAAACACCTGCTTAGTATTTAATAAAACTGGTCTTAGATGGCAAAAGGGTGGCGGAATACAAGAATCTACATTTAGTTGACGAGGACTACTTTTAATATAATTTTAATAAATACGTTAAACTACAATTTAAAATGCTTAAAATATTGTAATGCACCGATTATTTATATTAGTATTTTATGAATAATTAATCATTAATTAATAATAGAACTTAATAATTCAGCAACCGGAAGTATTGCCAACTTTTTTTTTAGAAAATTGTATATTGTTAGGGTGGCAGCATTACTTAGTTGCACCAGTGAACCGACTTTCGTGTTATCAGTAGTGCTCCTTCTATATATAGTATTATTCTAAGACTCAAACCAAGAAAACGAAAATTTAAATGCCTTAGAAGAACTCCAAGGAGCACCGAAAAAAGTTTATTTATACGTCGGCAGAACGGCAGTAAACACAAAAGCAAATACAGTACTAGCCCTCGTCAAAAGGAAGATTCCTACGGGTGTATTTAGTTGTGTTTCTCTATAAAGTAAAAGCAAATTTCCGTGTTTCAAGCTTGAAGCCGACGTACAAAACAAAAATGCCTTACTCGAACCGAGTTTCTGGCCTAAAGATGTACAAGTACGTCCTTTTTTATGGAGAAGACAGACCGGGGGAAATTTCAGAATGAAATAAAAACTTCCTCAAACAAAATAAAAGGTATGTACACTAATTTACGTAGTATAAGAAACAAGTGTGACGAGTTAGATTTGTATATTCAAGAACATGAGTTGGATGTACTGCTAACCACAGAACATTGGTTAACAGAAGAAGAAAAGAACCTATACACTTTGACAAGATTTGAACACCCGGTAGGGTTTTTTAGGAAAAATATACAACATGGAGGCTCTGCTATATATATAAGAAAAGGTATGAATTATAGACCATGTAACAAAATAATTGATATTTCACAAGAAGAATACTGTGAAATCTCAGCAGTAGAATTAATTGACTATAAACTTATTTTAATGACTGTATATAGAGTACCCAGAGGAGACTTAAAGATCTTTCAAGAATGCATTGAAAAAGCACTTACTGAAGCTACAAAAGGAAATAAAGATGTAATTTTAGCTGGGGATTTTAACATAGATTTCAACCCCGAGACAATAACACAAAAGAAATAGTCAACCTTCTAAAATCTTTTGGACTACGCGCGACTGTTAATGAACCTACCAGAGGAGAAAGGACATTAGATAACGTGTTTGTACCTGACTCCATTCCAACGGATACAATAGTTGGTCAATATCAGTTTTCCGACCATAAGAATATAATTATTAATCTCAACGTAAACAAAAACACAACAAATGAAAAAATAACCGTCAGGCCTATAAATGAAGCAGGAACAATTGAACTAGTAGACAGATTAATAAAAACTGATTGGAATACATTAGTACAATATGAAAATGTGGAAGATCGTTTTAACCAATTTATTAATACTATAAGAAACCACCTACTAGACTCTTTCCCCTGCAGAACAATATATAAAAGAAAAAAGAAAAAACCTGACAGTAAACCATGGTATAACGAAAACTTAAAAGAAATGCAAGATATTGCACAAACTTACTATGATCTAGGTAAGTCTGATCATAATAGTAATTTTTGGAAGAAGTACATAAAAATGAAAAAAGCGTATAGAAAAGCCTTACAAGATGCCAGGAAGAAATATAATGAAAATCTTATCAAAGACTCTGAGAATGTTTCTAAAACAACCTGGAATATCGTCAATCAGGAAATAGGAAAAGGAGAAAGGAATAAAACAGCATGCCAAATAAAACCTGATGAGTTTAATAATAGTTTTATTAAAATCAGTGAAAACAAAACTAATAGTGAAGAAGCAATTAAAATTGCAGATAAATGTTATTCTCCCAGTCAAAAACAAGGATGTCCTCTTCTTAAAACCGCTACCTGAAACAGAAGTTATTAAAATAATTGAATCTATGAGTAACTCAAAATCAAGAGATTATTTTGGGATCTCAAACCATTTACTAAAACAGATTTATCCATCAATATTAAGACCACTGACAAATCTTATTAACAGATCCCTTGTCGACGGATACTTCCCTCAAGTATTAAAAATAACAAGAATATCACCAATATATAAAAAGGGTAAAAGAAATGATGTCAGTAGTTACAGACCTATTTGCATCACTCCTACTATAGGAAAAATTCTAGAAATTGCAATTAAAAACCAGCTTATAAAATACTTAGAAAAGAATAAATTAATTGTTGAGTCTCAATATGCATATAGGAAAAATAAGTCCACTGTTAAAGCCCTGCAGAAGGTTATAAATAAAGTTATTGAATGTTTTGAAAAAGGTGAACATGCACAATTGTCGTGCATCGACCTTTCTAAAGCTTTTGACAGAGTGTCCCCAGGAATATTAATATCAAAATGTAAACTTCTAAATATCCAAGGAAATGCGCTAAACATCATCTATAGCTACCTGACAAACAGAAGACAGTACGTTGATTTCAATGGTGAAACATCAGAGCTTCGAGGAGTTGAAGGAGGGCTTGTACAGGGCTCAAATTTAGGTCCCGTTCTTTACCTGATCTCCGTTAATGATCTGGAGTCCTTCCTAGAACAAGAAAAAACAAAAGAACAGGATGAAACAGAAGAAATACTCATTGCCTATGCAGATGATAACAATATCATTTCAATAGACAAAAACATAAATAAAGCCAAAATTTCAGCTCAAAAATCTCTAAAACGTGTAGAAAGATGGATGGAACCAAATAATATGATCATGAACAGAGATAAAACTCAATATCTCACAATGAGCCTGAGAATACCAGAAAAACAAGACACCCTTAATTTTCTTGGTCTAGTTTGTAACAAACTATTTCGGTACTGAAACTAAATTAGATGGGTAAATGGCGAGGCAATAAGAATAGTAATTAAAAGGCACTTTTGAAATTATAACACTTCTTCTATTTGTAACATAAACAACTATAAACGATTTTAAATTATAAATTATTCATCAAACAAACTTATCAACAAAAGTAATATAACACTTCGAGGTTTACCGAATTCCGGAAGAAAGAAACTATATCTTAACTGTACGGTGGTCGGGGGCTACCTGGCTTGTATTTAGAAAAGCAATTAGTCTTATCTCATCATCTATGATAACCGTTCGACGAGCGCCTACGTAAAAGCTAATAGACGTAAATAATCCGCTACATAGCCCCTTCTGGTCATTGTGGAGTTAAGACAGTAACAACTGCGATAAAAAAACGAAGACAATGACCATATTTAAACATACAGCGCTCCTTTAAGCATCCAAAGTAGACCTCGTACGGTTGATACAATATAGCGTAAGAATGTAAAGTTTAATATTATTTAGAGCGGCAAAAAAAATTATTCATCTGTGGAAGTTGAGCGGTAGCTGTGATTAATGGAAATGGATTTCTTTCGTTTTCTGTTGGGGACTGAATTATGTTTGGTGTGCGATAAACTGTTTACTTGTTTTACTGACTCAGGATCATTTTTACTTTTACAGTTACACACTGAGTCTTGGTCACTTGCAGCGGAATGCTTTTCACCTCTACTATCGAAAATCCTCAAAATAGATATGAATGTCCTAAGATCTTGAACTTCTTGTTCTTGCCAAATGACTTTAATTTCCAACTCGAAATGCTCTATCAAGTATTCTAAAATATCAGATTGCTCTATTTTTGGTGAAAGTTCTCGAGCACTTATAATAACGTTGTACGCATAATCTTCTCTGCTTGACCCTTTCTCAATAATATACTTTCCACTCAAAAGCTTTTGAAGATATTTTCTTTGACTTAATTTGTCCCAATATCTCAGCAAAAATTCATTTTCAAAATCGTGATAGTTATGTATTAAGTCCCTAAAAACATTCCACCATTTACTCGCGGATCCTATCAGAGCTTTGGAAACCAACCATAATTTATGGCTATCAGGTATACTATATAACTTAAAGAAATCATTAAGTTTAGTTAAGAAAAGAGTTGGTAATTTTTCACGATCCCCACAAAACTTGGGAAGTTGATTAATACAATTATAACATAGATTATCAACATTGCTTATTGTCGATGGAGAACTTTTAAGTTTAATATCTTTGCAAAACTGAAATAACTGGGCAATAGAAGAATCCAGACTCTTTAAGCTTTGGTCAATTTTTTCAGTCCATAAATCAAGGCGTTGTAATACCCTCTTCATATCGGGGTTAGTGTTATCATGATGTCTTTCTAAATTATTATCGATATCAGAACTAGGAGATATCTCGGCACACCTTGTATTAATAGCACTTGTTGGCCCTAAATTTTCTGAAATTCTTTTATTTAAAATATTTAAAAAAGACTCTAATTTTTCTGAAAGAGAATGAACGGATTCAACCATCGTTTTAAGAAAAGGATTCATTGTTTTGTTTACGAAATCACATAGTTGAAAATATTCGGACAATTTGTTTTCAATCACAATATTTACTTCCTCCAATGTCAGACTATGAACTTCTTTAACTGTGGTGTTATTTGTTAATTCTTCCATGAGTAATAAAATATAAAGTAAACTTTAAAATAAAATGGAACTTTCAGATAAATATGCAATTAAAAATATAATGTAATAGCCTTAAAATCTTAAACCATTACAAGTTTTGACACAAAAAAATGAAACGCTCTTTAAAACATCCCTTCAAAACACTACTAACCAATTAACACTTATTAATCCAATTCAAACTAAAATACACTTAATAAAAAAATAAACAAAATAAACTCGCCCCACGTTGGGCGCCAATGTAACAAACTATTTCGGTACTGAAACTAAATTAGATGGGTAAATGGCGAGGCAATAAGAATAGTAATTAAAAGGCACTTTTGAAATTATAACACTTCTTCTATTTGTAACATAAACAACTATAAACGATTTTAAATTATAAATTATTCATCAAACAAACTTATCAACAAAAGTAATATAACACTTCGAGGTTTACCGAATTCCGGAAGAAAGAAACTATATCTTAACTGTACGGTGGTCGGGGGCTACCTGGCTTGTATTTAGAAAAGCAATTAGTCTTATCTCATCATCTATGATAACCGTTCGACGAGCGCCTACGTAAAAGCTAATAGACGTAAATAATCCGCTACAAGTTATAGACCAAAAATGACCTGGAAAGATAACATACAGAGTATAAATAAAAAAATAGCAAAATATATATATATTTTTAGAAAAATAGTAAAGTACTTACCTCAAAAAACTCTTGTGTTAGTCTATAAATCACTTGTTGAAAGTAGACTAAGTTACTGCTTAATAATATGGGGACATACAAACCTTAGCAAACTCTTAATTAGCCAGAAAAAAATATTAAGACTTATAGCTGGAGTCGGCCATAGAAGAAAATGTAAACCACTCTTTAAGGATCTCAGCATAATGACCATAGTAAATTTGTATATTTATGTAAGCCTGGTACATGTTAAAGCAAATCAAGCCATGTATGAAAAACCCCAACACGACCACCAAACCAGAAGTAAAAACCTCCTATCCATCCCAGAACACAGGCTGAATAAGGCCAGAGTTGGAGTCGGAGTTCTCGGAATCAAGCTGTATAATCACTTAGGCAAAAGCCTCAGAGAAAAGACAGAAAAACAATTTTCATGTCACATAAAAGAATTCTTGTTGGAGAACCCGTTCTACACCATAGAGGAATTTTTCAAAGCTAAAGTTGTTTAATTTGAAATTATTTTGACGTATCCTAATGCTAGTTTTGTAATCAGCCTAAATGGAATAAAGTATTTATTTATTTATTTATTCAATTAATTAAAACTATTTTTTTTTATATAAATGCTCTAAATTTAACACAGGGAATTCTTGAAAAAGGAGTTGTGTTGAGTAATCCTTAGGTTTTCTTATGATAACTTTAATGATTGCTTTTTGAATGATTAATAAAGGTTTTAGTGCAGTGGGACAAGCTCCTCCCCTGGCCAGAATGCCATACTGGAGGATTGACTGTACTAGAGCATAATAAATAGTAGTTAGTAACTTTAAATCGCAGAAATCTCGTAGAATTCTGAAAAGGTAAATGAACTTTCTTAACTAAATATTCTACTTGGTGGTCCCAATTTAATTTGTAGTCTAGCATTATACCGAGATATTTTAGTTTTTCGACTTTCTAATTTTTTGTTGCATTGACATTGAACGTTTTGTAAATATTCACAGTCACAAGAGTGTATAGTTAAGTTTTGTTTGTTAGGTTGGCCAGTTTTAGTTTTAGAAAAAGCAATGAAGTTGGTTTTACTTTCATTTAAATAAAGAAGATAACTAAAGAATTAAGAAGATACAATTTAGAATGCGTGTTTCAGTGCTTAACAACCCATTTCTTGCTTAAGGTTCCGGTTCATGCTTTAGAACCTAAGCAGTTACTCAACTCCTTATTGTCGAGCACTTCTCGTAACTCATTTTGTCTGTATTTTCCAAAGGAAATGCGCATTATTATCCAAGGGTTGTACAAAACTATGCCTCTAAAATTAGAAGTATGCACTATTATTTGCACTAGTTTAAAGCTTAGTTACTTATATTTAAGCTTAGTCAGTTATCTTTAAAGGTTTTAGCGCATTTCCTTTGAAAAATACAGACAAAATGAGTTACGAAAAGTGCTTGACAATTGAGTAACTCCTTATGTTCTAAAACATAAACCGGAACCTTAAGCAAGTAATGGGTTGTTTAGCACGGAAACACGCATTCTGAATGAAATTCGCCTGACAGCGGACCACCGCGCCAGAATTATTTATTTAGTAGTTGTAAACTTATATAATGTAAAAAAAAAAAAACGATAAAAAATTATCGTCCCTACCAGGATTTGACCCCAGGTACTCTGAGTTTGAGTGCTTGTATTGACTCCGGAGCACTGCTATTCAACTCAGAGGCCCAAAACACATGGAAAACGACACCCTGCTTAAAATTTACGTTTCATCGACCGTAATTTTTGTTTTCGATAATTTTTTGTGGTTGTTTCGACTTTTTGGTAACTTAGAGTGGTCGTATTGACTTTGGACCGGTTTCATTCGATTCAGCGCCCAAATATATATATATATATATATATATATATCTGTATGTATGTATGTATTATTTAATATAAAAGGTAATCTATACATGTTTCTGTCTAGCTTATTACTCACAATAGGAATCGTTTAACTCTAACCATCATATTTTTGCAAATAAAGCATATACTAATCATTTGATTTACTTGAGATAGTTTGATTGATTTTGTTACTTGGATTATGAAGATTTCCACTTAGGCAATCTCTGGATTTTAAAAAAGAAAGTAAAAAGCAGAAACTCCTAATTATTGTTTGTATAATACCTGTTGCATGAGGTATTTCATAAATTCTCTGTATGGAGAGTAAAGGTCCTCAAATGTTTTTTTTTTTATTTCTTTATTTAAATAAATAAATAATCACAAAATCAAAAATTATAAGAAAGGTTAACCCACATAATAGGAAGAAAAAACTCCAGTGCTATGTGGGTAAAAAGGAAAGTATGTGTTTTGCTGTAAAAGTTATAATTTTACTGATATGCCCTGACTTTACTCATGCGGTTCTATTTATCATTACGATGACCTTTGGTATTATGTTTTATTTACCGAACTGGGTTGGTGCAAGTAAAAGAATGCGTTCTTAATAAAACTTGATAGTTTTTCTTCTTGATTGTTGTATTTTTAATATTTTACTTCTGCTTTCCATTTTAATCTTTAAATAGCTGTTCTTTCGTTTAATATATGTTTTAATAAAATTGATTTTTAATACAATTCCACCAAATTAAAATAGTGATAATAACCATCTTTCTTGAAAATAACTTTTTCATCCTGAAATCCTGATCTTCATTTAATGTAACATAATTTTGATTACCTTTCTTATAATATTAATAATGATGTTAATGAATTTATTGTTGTCCATATTACAAATATTTATACTCTATAAATCTTACATTTTATCAATATTTTTTAATTATTTGCTCTTAGAGGAAACTTCTCAGTAGGTATTAATGATTTTTTATTTTTTAATTTCAATTTAACTTGAAACTTATCTCGTCATTATTTTATCTAAACCTTATGTGTAAATTCCTGTCATTCTAACTGCTGCTTTTTGTTTCTGTTATATGCTGTTATATATGCTTATATAATGCTGTTATGTAATGCTGATAAACTAATACTACTGATAAAACCTGCAATATTAAGCTTGTTCTAAATGAATTTTTTAAATTATTAACCCCCCCCCCTTTCTGACGGAAAGGTGAATTAGTTTTTTTTGCATGCTCTATATTAATGGAAGAGAGTCTTTTTCTACTTGATAAAGTCTAAAAGTATGTTATATATCTCATAATGATTAATCATTATGAGATATATAACATATTTTTTTAAATTTTATCAAGTAGTAGATAATTCAAGTAGTTTTATCAAGTAGTACATCATTTTTAAAAATTATGTTGATTGGATTATTAATAAGTGTTTGTAATTTTGGAACCAGTTTTCTTATCACAGGTATAATATGTGATGCAAAGTAATAGATATTTCACCATACGCTAAAGATGATTTGTTTATTAAAATAATAAGCCCAAAGACCAAATTTCAGATAAAATTATTGATCTCAGGAGGTTTATTGCCTCCATATTATTTGATTATTTATACTGGGGTATCAGAGTTTACTATGTCTATTTATCTCATGATGTTGTCATTCTGAAAGCCTTTATTTATAAGAGGCATTGATTACAATGGACTCCAGTCCATCCTGTTGTGGCATGTACAGGAATGGGTGGTCACCCATACTGATCATTTTGATGTGATATCTGATCATACTTTTATTTTATATTTGTTTTATGATATATTTATTCAATCACAATATAGTTATTGTGAGAGACGCCTAGGAAATGTAACATGCAAAATGCTATGCTACATATGGGAACTGTTCCATCATACAACATTCATCGTCATTGATGGCTCGACATTATGTCATGTCCCACTCTGTTTCATTACACCTAACTCATCAGAGTGCTGACAGAGCCTGAACTCACTCTCAGCTTCCAATAAAATTCTGAAGATATAATTGAACGAACGTAAGTGAGTTCTTACATTTCAGAAGATTGGGACGGCGCGTAAGTTTGTATGTTTGTGTGTTTGTTTGTACGTGTCGCGATAACTGCCGTAAAAATTAACCGATTTTAATAAAATTTTGTATAATTTTTTTTTTTTTTGTATTTTGTAATTTTGTGTAATTTTGTTTTTTTATTTTGTATTTTGTTAAACTAATTATGTGTCAGAGCTGTATAGTTTTTGGTAATATTCCGAAAAATATTTTCAAAATGGCAGCCAATATGGCGGACCGGATAAAAAAAAATTTTGAGCGAAAAAATCGTGTTGTATATTGTTTTAAAGCTCTTAAAAAGTAGAAAAAGGAAATATATGTTTCATGGTCAACATTTGAAAATTTTTTGAATAATTTAAAAATGGCAGCTAAAATGATGAACTCAAAAAATTTAAAATTAAAGGAATAACTCGAGTAATATATCGTTGTAAAGCTCTTGATTAGTAGAACGAAAAATGATATATACTAAATTCCGAAAAAATCAACATGGCGGCCATAATTTAATATAATAATTAGTTTTTACTAATTTATAAGAATTTAATAAAGATAAAGATCTATTGTAATATACTTTAGATACTTTTATACAAATTAAATTAACTATATGTCAGAGCTGTACAGTTTTTGGTAATATTCCGAAAAATATTTTCAAAATGGCGGCCAATATGGCGGACCAGATGAAAAAATTTTGAGCGACGAAATCGTGTTGTATATCGTTTTAAAGCTCTTAAAGAGTAGAAAATGAAAATATATTGTTGTATTATGATAAATATATGCAATTAGCGAGCGAAGCGAGCATTTTTTACTATGCATTATGAACATGCACACTGTAGTGAGCGAAGCGAGCCTTTTTTGCTATGCATTAATATAAATCTACGCAATCAAGCGAGCGAAGCGAGCCTTTTTTACTATGTATAATTATAAATATTAGCATTCTAGCGAGCGAAGCGAGCCTTTTTTACTTTGTATTATTATAAATATAGCAATTTAGCGAGCGAAGCAAGCCTTTTTTAGTATGCATTATCATAAACATGTAAACTCTAGCGAGCGAAGCGAGCCGTTTTTGTTATGCATTAATATAAATCTACGCAATCTAGCGAGCGAAGCGAGCCCTTTTTACTATGTATTATTGTAAAAGTAGCAATCTAGCGAGCGAAGCGAGCCTTTTCTTATGTATTAATATAAAATACGTAATCTAGCGAGCGAAGCGAGCCTTTATTTAACTTTGTAATTATTATAAATATAAGCAATCTAGCGAGCGAAGCGAGCCTTTATTTTAACTTTGTATTATTGTAAAAGTAGCAATCTAGCGAGCGAAGCGAGCCTTTTTACTATGTATTATGATAAATATAAGCATCCTAGCGAGCAAAGCGAGCCTTTTATTATGTATTATTATAATATAAGCAATCTAGCGAGCGAAGCGAGCCTTTTTACTATGTATTATGATAAATATAAGCATTCTAGCGAGCGAAGCGAGCCTTTTTATGTATTATTATAAATATAAGCAATCTAGCGAGCGAGCGAGCCTTTTTTAACTTTGTATTATTATAAATATAAGCATTCTAGCGAGCGAAGCGAGCCTTTTTTTAACTTTGAATTAATATAAATATATGTAATCTAGCGAGCGAAGCGAGCATTGTATCATAATACATTTTTACTATGTATTATGATACATAGTATCATAATATATACGTATTGTAGCGAGCGAAGCGAGCCTTTTTGATTTTATACTTTTAAATAGTATAGCGTCCGAATGTTTCGATAGATAGTTTCGATAGATCTTCGCTTGCTTTAAATAAATAATTTTATTTATTGTACTCTGTTGACGTGAGTTCTTAATGCAACGCATTACTAGTATTAACTATTTACCTGAGACGAGCGGTGGTCTCTTACTGTCATCTTGGTAGGCAAATAAAACATATATCATTTAATGCTATCGAGTTTTGCAAAACCTGAATTGTTGACACACCATAGGTGTTTCACAATTATATTGTGTCAGCTATTCATGTTTTGCAAATCTCGGTAGTATCAAATGATATTTATTCAATCATTTTATTTAAGAACTGATTGTTCTCTTTTCTTAATTTTACTGAACAGCCTAAGCATTAGAAGAGCTCAATAGGGTGTTTCTTTTTGAGAATAAAATAAATTTTAATAATATTAGGCAGGAGCAGACAACACTTCTGAACCAGAAAGACTTGATTTAAACAACGTGACATATGATGATGAAGGATGGTATACGTGTGTAGCTGGCAATCATCTTGGATATACTTACGGCAGTGCTTACCTTAGGGTTGTTGATAGTAAGTATTTCATCATTCTTACAGTAGAACTGCATTATCCTAATGAAGATAATACAATAATTTTTAATATGTCTACCATTTTCTTTTTGTTTCCCAAGAATATGAAATAAGAAAATATTAAAAAGATCTTAGATAGTAAAAACACAATTGTTAAAAGTTAAAAAGCTTGTTTTCTTTGCATGGTATAACGCAAGTAATTGTTTGAATTTTTGAGTCTTGTTTGCTGTTTGCAATTGTCTTTACTAGGTTACCATTTGAATTATACTCAAATATACCAAATTGAATAATTTGGCCTTTATTATAGTGTCAATCAACAATAGTTGATTGCTTTATTTTGGTATACTGACAATATACATGTAATAATAAATCATTATAAAATTAACGGGATTTGATGATATCAGACGATATTGATTTTAAATGACTTAGAATATAAGATTTTCAAAACATTCAATATCAAAGACTATTTTTATTACTATGGTAGTGATATTGCCTACGGAATTAAAGTTATCTACTCATGGGCGTCCGCAGGAGTTTATCCTGGGAGGTGGGGGGTCAATAAAGCTGCCAAGTTCAGTAATCAATAATGCCACATCATTATTGATATACATGGATATATGATCCATGATATACATGGATCATATATGATCATGTATATCATGTATCATATACATAATATCATGTATATGATATTATACATCATACTTATGTATGATGTATATCATACATCAGTATGATTACTGATATATATTGATCAGTAATCAATATATACATATTATATATATCATATATATATATATATTATATTATATATATATATATATATATATATATATATATATATTATATATATATATATATATTATATAATATATATATTATTATATATATATATATAATATATATATATATATATATATATATATTATATATATATATAATATATTATATATTATATATATATATATATATATATATATATATTATATATATATATATATATATATATTATATAATATATATATACTATATATATATATATATATATATATATTATATATATATATATATATATATATATATATATATATATATATATATTATATATATATAGGGTGCCTTAGGTATAGGGGTGAAAAAAAAAATAATAGAAATTTTGTGCTCCCAACCCCTAATTTTGTTCGAATATATGAAAAAAAATTCCATAAAAAATTTCAGCCCGATCGGAGGTGATTAACAGGTGCCGCCGGACCTTTGAAGTTTTACAGGTGTCAAAATTCGTCAAAATTGTGATTTTCGTGACAAATTTTTTTTTGTGATTTTTTACATTATTTTCTAAGTAAAAACAATACTTAATCCACTAATTAAACACTATGAACTTAGCATTATGACCTGAAATCATCTTAGTTTGTACTTACTCTGACATTTAATGGTGGACATATATATTTTTTCTGAAAATTTTTTAAAAAAACTTCTTTTTTTCTCTACACTGCAAAGTATAACTCATATAATATGTTTTTTTTGTTATCAATTCATTAGTATATTATGTTCTTGTATACTGTCTTCTATAATTTAAGACCAATAATTGGTTATTTATACCAAAATTAGCAGACCTAATGTGTAACATACAAAACACTGTCGTCCTATCTCGCAGTAGGTGAAAGCTAAGTAATGAGTATAATAGTCCAATTCAGTTTCAAGAATTTTCAATTTGTTTTTTGGTTTGAATTTATTTTCAAACCAGCCATTATTGTGACGTCTGAAACTTCGTGTGTTAACCCCTTAGCTTGACCCCTCCCTCTTCCCTTACCAAATTTATTAACCATTAACAAATGAGTAATATTTTTTTTTAGTACAGCATTGCTAATTTTTAAATATATAGCCTTGTAATTGACTAATGACTGAATAAAATGCAAGTCAGACATTGGGGCCTTACTCGCACTTGTAGCACCATACCATGCTCTTAAATACACTCTAAATAAGAAAAATGTTAAATTTTCTCATCGAAGATTTTTCTTTGGTAGACAACTTGAACTCACTTCTAAATAAATAAATTTTCAAACAATAGATCGCCTTCGACATCCATCTTGCATGGCAAATAGCACCTGGCTTTCTAAATGACACTCCTCAAGGCGGGGTCTCTCCTAGAAAATCACTGCCAGCTCCATTAGCTCCCTGTAATCTTCTCTTAATTGTTTTTCTTTTAAACTTTTTACGAAGAAGTCAAGCATATTTCTTCCTAAACTTCTGGGACATCCTCCTTCAACACCAGAAGACTATTTTTTCGGGTCTGTCTGACCCCATGCATTTCTGAACCTAGAAAACAGTGTAACATCTGGCCCAAAAGTCGGTCCCACCAATTCATTAAATACACCCTTTAACACCACTTCAAATATGTGGCGCCTACAAGGCAGGTATAGAAAATCCTTTTCTAAGAGGTTATCAATATTTCTGCAAACTCCATTGTTCTTACCGGTGTTCGATGCCGTGGTGTCTAAACACATCGCTTGGACTGAATCAAGAAGTCCCCATTCTTTATGACATTTATAGACTGCTGCGGCTTATTCTGCTCCAGTAGCCTATGTTATGCTCGGAGCTCCTACCAACTTGTCTTTTCCCCCATATGAAATAAGAACTGCCAATCTCTCTATCTTATTGTCTTTTGTAATATTAGGAAGAAGCTTCCCATCTCAAAGCACAACAGCACACTGATTTCTATCAATACTAAAGGTTTTTAACATTTCCTTGTATCTAAGAATCCAAAACTGGGATCGTTTACGGCTTATTGAATTTCTGTTAATTACCAAGTCCTTTGAATCATGGCCTAACGCTTCTGCTGGGGCAACTAATATATGAACAGCATCTCTGTCCCTAAATTTGCACCTATCTAACGCTGCTGCTAGGCGATCATTAAAAAATCAACAGTTCCTGTAAAACCCAACAACGAAGGAAAAATTGCATCAGAGACAAGCTCATCTGGAACTCCCTCACTGTCGTCTGTGCTACTACTGCTTTTGGTGCTTGGTAGCAATTCCGCAAACAAACTAGATCGATCAATATCCTCCAAGCATCGAGTTTTTCAACGGACCTCTTCCTCCTTCCGCTCTGCAGTTCTCTATTCTGCCCTGTGTAAATTAATGTCAACTCCCAGCATAACACCAGGTCGCCCCTTCATTCTTTGCATCCGCAAAAACTCTATGTCCTCCTGGATTTTTATTTGATTTTCGGAATCATCCAGCCTGTCTGTAAAAGCAAAACGACTACTCATAGCAAACTCAGTCGTTTTAGAAGAATTTTTCTGAAGACAACTCCAATGGTCAGAACGAAGAACTCTTTCACTTGTCATTTTTAACTTTAACAAACAACTTAAACCAAACTTAATTAAAAAAGAAATTAATACATTTAATGGTAACAGTTTGTTCTCTGATCTAAGACTGGAACTTTTTTTTAAGTACCCTTGCTTAGATCACTTCCATCTTGCACATGCAAGGTGATAGTGAAATAAGAAATACCAAATAAATAAGAAAATACCATTATTTTCCTTGACTCATCTTTAATCCTTAAGTGGACACTAGGGTTATTTTACCTGAAAGTATTTTGGTAAACAAGTGTGTGTCAATTACTAATGTATTAATAACTCTATTCAAAGTTATAACCTATCTTGCCTTTCTTTATTCCATTAATTTTTTGTGAAAATTGTATAAAATTTCATATTTTATAATAGGCAAGAGGGGAGGGGACACACAAAGTTTCAGATGTCACAATAATGGCTGGTTTAAAAAAAATTAAAACCAAAAAAAAATTGAAAATTCTTGAAACTGAATTGGACTATTATACTCATTACTTAGCTTTCACCTACTGCGAGATAGGACGACAGTGTTTTGTATGTTACACATTAGGTCTGCTAATTTTGGTATAAATAACCAATTATTGGTCTTAAATTATAGAAGACAGTATACAAGAACATAATATACTAATGAATTGATAACAAAAAAAACATATTATATGAGTTATACTTTGCAGTGTAGAGAAAAAAAGAAGTTTTTTAAAAAATTTTCAGAAAAAATATATATGTCCACCATTAAATGTCAGAGTAAGTACAAACTAAGATGATTTCAGGTCATAATGCTAAGTTCATAGTGTTTAATTAGTGGATTAAGTATTGTTTTTACTTAGAAAATAATGTAAAAAATCACAGAAAAAAAATTTGTCACGAAAATCACAATTTTGACGAATTTTGACACCTGTAAAACTTCAAAGGCCCGGCGGCACCTGTTAATCACCTCCGATCGGGCTGAATTTTTTTTTTCATATATTCGAACAAAATTAGGGGTTAGAGCAAAGAAAAAGAAAGTTCATTTTTAAGGGCCACCTAATATATATAATATATATATATATAATATATATATATATATATATATATATATATTTATATATAATATATATATATATATATATATATATATATATATATATATATATATATATATATATATATATATATATATATATAATATATATAATATGTATACAAATTTCCTTTGGGAATAAAATTCGCTAATGGAATAGGCGTCATGGCTGAAGTCGAACCTCGGACCACGACAAAAATCCGTTACAGAGGTCCCTAATGACGAAAACATACATTTTCGCGAAACTTCATATACACAAAAAACTTGATAACACACACGCATACACACACACACATATATATATAATATATATATATTTATATATATATATATATATATATATATATATATATATATATATATATTATATATATATATATGTGTGTGTGTATTTCTAGACACTTTCTTGTAAACACTCTATCTTTCGGACGGATTAATATTTTTTAATGAAACTTGGTACAAAAATCAACAATTGGGAGGGCACGAACCCTATTGAACCCAGGTTTTGTGACGTCATTAACACGGTTTGCTGAGTCAGCAAAATTTTGAAAATATCGGCAAAATTCAGGGTTAATATATTTTGCCGCAAAAAGGTCAATACTTATGTTTTTTGAGATGCTTAATCGAATGAATTCGATCCGAAATCGATACGACTACTCTAAGTGACCAAAAAGTCAAAAAAACAATTGTAAATTACCGGAATCCAAAATTTAGGTCAATAAAAAATAAATTTCTAGTAGGGTGTCGTTTTCTATGTATTTTTGAGCGCTGAATCGAATGAAACCGGTCTAAAGTCGATACGACCACTCTAAGTTACCAAAAAGTCGAAAAAACAACAAAAATGTTAGAAAACCAAATTTACGGTTGTTGAAAATTAAATTTCGAGTGGGGTGTCGTTTTCTATGTTTTTTGGGCCTCTGTTGAATGCCAGTGGTCCGGAGTTAATACAACCACTTAAACTCAGGGTACCAGGGTTCCCATCCTGGAAGAGACGATAATTTTTTATTGTATGTTTACTTAATATAAGTTTACAACTAGAAAATAATTCTGGCGCGGTGGTCCGCATTTCGGGTGAATTTCCTTTGGATGCGAGACTCAAACCCAGAGTGCCTGGGTTCAAATCCTAGTAGGGACAATAATTTTTTGTCGTTTTTTACCTAATATAAGTTTACAACTAGAAAATAATTCTGGCCCGGTGGTCCGCATGTCGGGCGAATTTCCTTTGGATGCGTGTTTCCATGCTTAACAACAATCCTGGTTGGAATGATAATTTTTATAGTTTTTTACATTATATAAGTTCACAACTACTAAATAAATAATTCTGACGCGGTGGTCTGCTGTCGGGCGAATTTCATTTAGAATGCGTGTTTCCGTGCTAAACAACCCATTTCTTGCTTATGCAAGAACCATGCCCATTGCGTGGTTCCGGTTCATGCTTTAGAACCCAAGCAGTTACTCAATTGTCAAGCACTCCTCGTTACTTATTTTGTTTGTATTTTCCAAAGGAAATGCGCTAAAACCTTTAAAAATAACTGACTAAGCTTAAAGATAAGTAACTAAGCCTTGTAACTGTTCTAAGCCAGGGGGGGGGGTCAAGTGACCCGTTTGACACCCCTACGGATGCCCATGTATCTACTCCTCTAGTAATGATGTTAAGGTATTACAAAAATTAATTTTTTATTATTGAATATTATGAATATTTTTTGTTTCAGAATTTGATTTTGAAAATAATAGCAAAATTCATCCGTATATCATACTGGCAGCTGGGCTGTTTGTTCTCCTACTTGTGGGAACCCTCATCACAATGCACAGATTTAACAGACTCAAGAGGTTTACTCATTTTATATATACAGTATTATATAAGATAAAAGTGTGAGTCATTCTATGTTGTTAGAGTACATTTACTCTTACAACGTAGAAAAGCTAAAATATATTTGTTAAGTTAAATCAAAATAAAATAAATTAAAATTTCCAATGTTCTTACAATTCAAGTATTAACTCACCTTATAATTTGTTTGACAGTATAACTATTATCTTTTCTTATTTACTTTTACTAATGACCTATTGTATATTTTATATGTATTTATATATATGCATATGTATATCTATGTGTGTATATATGTATGTGTATATATGTATATGTGTGTGCGTATATATGTATGTATGTATGTGTGTTTGTATATGTATATGTTTATGTACAAATAAATAATACAAAAATACAAATAAATAAATTTATTATAAAAACCATTGAATTATATTAAATTTATAATAACATAGGTTAAGTTCTAGAAATTACTAACATAGGTAAAGATTAGTGCAAAAAAACTATCTATGTACAGAGTTAAGGAACTCCCTCTCTGCAGCGCAAAGCGCAAGCTTTATAGCGGTGAGGTAGCCTTTTTTTATAATATATTATGTCATATAAATATTGTAAAACCAATTATTATTTAATAAAGGCATTTAAAAAAAAAAAATCACCTAGAAGTCGATAAAAAATAAATTTCGAGTAGGCTGTAGTTTTCCATGTATTTTTGGGCGCTGAATCGAATGAACCGGTCCGAAGTCAATACGACCACTCTAATTGACCAAAAAGTCGAAAAAACACAAAAATTTATCAAAAACCAAAATTACGGTCGCTGAAAATTAAATTTAGAGTAGGGTGTCGTTTCCCATGTTTTTTGGGCCTCTGAGTGAATGGCAGTGGTCCGGAGTCAATACGACCACTTAAACTCAGGGTACCTGGGTTCACAAAAAGTAACAACTTTATCCAAGGGCGCCTCTTCTCTAAGTAATCGCTCCCGCACAGATCTAGACGAAATTCCTAAAGCTATTTGTGCTTTTAATAGCTTATCTTCTTGATCTTGAAAATCACACAGCTGAGCTAAATATCTTAAGTCTGCATAGCATTTTTCAAAAGGTTCCTCAATTTTCTGCCGTCTACTCAAAAATTTAAATACGTTCATTATGTCATTTTTCTTTGGCACGCAATGCTTCTCTAACACGCTTAATATAGACTGCACAGTCTCTTTGTCTGGTTCCGTTTTTGTTAAACTTCGATAAACTTTCAAAGCGTCGCGGCCCATTAAATTTTTTATACGTGCAACTTGAATTTCTCTTGTTTTCTTATCTGTTTCAGTCGCTGTAAAATAGATTTGAACATCTTCTTTAAATGTTTGAAAATTATCAGATAAGTTACCACTCATCTTGAGTTCACAAGGCTTATTAAATTCCATAACGTAACCTTTAATTTAGTCTTAAGTAATTAGTTACCTTATTACAATATTCTTTTATCGGTTCCTTAAACACCACTGCGCCATGTTTTAGTACTAACACTAAGTTAACACTAAGTTAATTAAACAATTAGTAAAGGTGAACAGTAACATTTAATTATATAACTCACATTGACAATATCAGAAAACATCTTGTTATAATTATTTGACAGTTGCCATAGCAACAACAATAATAATAAAGTTACTTATAAACATCTCCCCTTTTAGGCTAGCTCAATGATCGGACCGGAACGGTCTTCCAGATCTCGTGAAACCTGTGGTAGGTAATTGGCTGACACCAGGACTAATTGGTAGTGTGTCAGGTTCGGCTGAGAGGTTAGGGTACTGACCTCTCTGGTATCGGCGATCAATTCTCAGATGGATGGAATTACGCCTAAACGTCATTATCTAACTGGACTAAGTACGATCGGGGAGTTGATAACTTCTGGACAATCACCCCAAATTCCCATCGCCTTGTATGACAATTTTGCACCATTACCCTTTCTCCTTTCTCAAAACTTCGCTCATTCACACAACGACGATCATAATACCTCTTTTGCTTTTCCTGACTATCTAACATTGCTTGGTAAGCACTGGCAGGAACTAACTCAGGCATTAGACGGGATGGTTCTATAGGGAGCTTAGTTCTTAAAACTCTACTCATTAATAACTGAGCTGGGGAGTATTTCAAATTTGCCACCGGAGAATTTCGATAATTTAGAAGATGCAAATCTAAGTCTGTTCTCGACTCTTGTGCTTTTTTAAGCATCTTTTTTATGATACCCACCGCCTTTTCAGCTAACCCATTACTTTGAGGGTAATGTGGGCTTGAAGTTGTAATTTTGAATCCATAGTCTTTGGCAAATACTATCATTTCATAACTACTAAAAGGCATGTTATCAGCAACTAACTCGTTCGGGATTCCAAACTTACTAAATATATTTTTAAATTTAGAAATGATCGTTCCACTAGTTTTACTATGTAGCCTGCTAACCTCAATCCATCGGGAATAATAATCTATAACTACGAGATAGCTAATTCCTGCGAATTCTGCCACATCAGCTCCTACTTTGTAGAAAGGGATGTTAGGTATTTTATGAGGATGCAACGGTTCGCGGGTGTTAGCATTTTGGTATTTAGCACACAGACTACACGACTGAATTTTATTTTTAACGTCAGACATTACCCCGGGCCAATAAAAAAAATTTGCTACGACTCCAGTTACTTTCTTTAACCCACTATGAGTTTCATGAAGCAGCGACAGTATAAATTTCCTTTTATCTGCTGGGACTATTACACGATTGTCGTAGTACAGCAATCCATTACAATATTCAATTTTATTTTTGAGTTTAAAAAAATGGTAAACATCGCCGACTTCTCTTAGTTTTGCTGGCCAGCCGTTTTGATAATAATTAATTACAGTGCTGAGAACAGGATCAGCGGCAGTACTCTTGATAAATTCAGCAAGTCTCTCTTCTGAAAAAGTTACTTGAGTGGCGCCTACACAGTGCACCACGTCTCTCATGCTATCATCAATTTGTTCGCTCGTCCTGTAACCGCAACGGGATAAAAAGTCTGCTACATACATTTGACTTCCTGGTAAATATTTCAACTCAAATTGATAAATTAGAAGTTTTAATCGTAATCTTCTAATTCGGTTGTTTGTTATTTTGTTTAAAGGTTTGCTCATGATAGCTACTAACGGTTGATGATCTGTGAAAACTGTTACCTTTTGATGGCCGTACAAATAGTTATGAAATTTAATACATGAATAACAAATAGCTAGCAATTCCTTCTCGATTTGAGCGTATTCAATTTCAGCACTATTAAGAGATCGAGAGGCAAAGAACACGGGTTTACTGTCTTGTAAGAGACAACACCCTAAGGCATCTTTAGAAGCATCGCATTGGACCACAATAGGTAGAGCTGGATCAAAAGGCGCTAAAACTTGGTCGCTACAGAGCGTATTTTTAATCCTCTCCAGAGCTTCACTGTGTCTCTCTGTCCAGTTCCACACAATCTCTTTCTTTAACAGTTCTCTCAGAGGTCCACTGAGCTCAGAAAGGTTAGGTATAAGTATCTCAAATAGTTTACCATGCCCAATAATCGTTGCAGCTCTTGTCTATTTTCAGGAGACTTAAGAGACTTTATTACAGCTATTTTATCGGGATCCGGCAAGACCCCTTGCTCGCAGAACACGACGCCGACATATTTAATCTTATTCATACACTATTTAAATTTGTCAAAATTAAATTTTATGTTTAATTGCCGAGCTCTGTGTAAGACTTTAGCCAATACTCGGTCATTCTCTTCTTTGCTATCGGCAGCTATACAAATATCATCAAAGTACACCGTTACACCGTCAATATCACTAAAATATTTAGATACTAGCTTATGAAACAATTCGGGAAGGTTACTCAATCCAAATGGAGATCTCAGAAAGCGGAACGTCCCAAACACAGTGCTAAACGTGCACAGCTTACTAGATTCTTCATCGAGAGGTATATGATAAAATCCATCTTTAATATCAAGCACACTGAAAAATTTTTTATAGGCAAGGCCAGGGACTAATTCGTTTACAGTTGGGATCGTATGTCTTTCTCTCACTATATATTTGTTCAAGTGAGTAGGGTCAATACATATCCGGAGAGACCCATTTGGTTTTTCGACAATCACCACGTTTGATACCCAATCAGCAGGTTCATTGACGGGGACTATGATATTTCTGTCCACTAGATGATCTAATGATTCTTTAAAACGGTCTTTAATTTTTAAAGGAACTCTACGAGCAGAACTAGCATAAGGTACAGCATCAGATTGTAATTTAATTTTACATGTATTTAATTTTACCCGTGAAGACATCTTTATACTTTTCGTACCACTCCCTCGTAGCGTCCTCAGTTAAACTTACACGTTTGTCTACAGCCTTACCCAAGGCATCTACTCTTTTAATTAATCCTAACTTTAAACAGGATTCTAAGCCAAGAATAGGAATTGTACTTGTCCCTTTCACCACAAGAAAATCAACAACAGTCAAACATTTAGACGTTTCAACCTTAGCAGAAACAACTCCCACAGTTCAATCATAAATCCTCCATAAGCCTCTAATTTAATTTTACTTTTCTTTATACATCTCTGTAACCCAACTCGGTTGACTTGAGGGAGGGGGAGAATATTTACATCTGAACCACTGTCTAACTTAAAGTTTATAGGAATACCTTCTATATTAATAATACTCTTATGCCATTTAGTTGTTTTGATGCTATCAACAGAGACTTGGTTGACTGAATAGTTGACTTCAGAAGTTGGTTCAATTTCATCATCTTCTTCAACGTTATGACAGCGACGCGACTGGCTAAGGCGCTCCCTTCTTTGTTTATCATGCCAGCACATGCGTGAGAAATGATTTTTCCCCCGGCATTTTGCACAAACTTTGCCGCGAGCTGGACATCATTGAGTAATACCATGCTCTGAACCACACTGTTGGCATGAGTTATTTCTTTTCTCAATATTTTGTCCATCATTCTTCTTATAGAATGATAACGAGTTTGGGTGGTTAGATCGAACTTCATCCACCACACTTCTCTCCAGCGCTCTCTCTGTCTCAATTAGTTTCATGTTCAGCTCGGCTAATTCAGACGATTCACAAAAAGTAACAACTTTATCCAAGGGCGCCTCTTCTCTAAGTAATCGCTCCCGCACAGATCTAGACGAAATTCCTAAAGCTATTTGTGCTTTTAATAGCTTATCTTCTTGATCTTGAAAATCACACAGCTGAGCTAAATATCTTAAGTCTGCATAGCATTTTTCAAAAGGTTCCTCAATTTTCTGCCGTCTACTCAAAAATTTAAATACGTTCATTATGTCATTTTTCTTTGGCACGCAATGCTTCTCTAACACGCTTAATATAGACTGCACAGTCTCTTTGTCTGGTTCCGTTTTTGTTAAACTTCGATAAACTTTCAAAGCGTCGCGGCCCATTAAATTTTTTATACGTGCAACTTGAATTTCTCTTGTTTTCTTATCTGTTTCAGTCGCTGTAAAATAGATTTGAACATCTTCTTTAAATGTTTGAAAATTATCAGATAAGTTACCACTCATCTTGAGTTCACAAGGCTTATTAAATTCCATAACGTAACCTTTAATTTAGTCTTAAGTAATTAGTTACCTTATTACAATATTCTTTTATCGGTTCCTTAAACACCACTGCGCCATGTTTTAGTACTAACACTAAGTTAACACTAAGTTAATTAAACAATTAGTAAAGGTGAACAGTAACATTTAATTATATAACTCACATTGACAATATCAGAAAATATCTTGTTATAATTATTTGACAGTTGCCATAGCAACAACAATAATAATAAAGTTACATATAAACATCCGTGCTTAACAACTCATTTCTTACTTAAGGTTCCGGTTCATGCTTAAGAACCTAAGCAGTAATTTATCGTCAAGCACTGCTTGTAACTCATTTTGTCTGTATTTTTCAAAAGAAATGCTCTAAAACCTTTAAAGATAACTGATTAAGCTTAAAGATAAGTAACTGAGTTTTAAACTAGTGCAAATAATAGTGCGTACTTCTAATTTTAGAGGCATAGTTTTGTACAACCAACTGGATAATTATGCGCATTTCCTTTTTAAAAATACAGACAAAATGAGTTACGAGCAGTGCTTGACAATTGAGTAACTGCTTAGGTTCTAAATCATAAACCGGAATCACGCAATGGTTCTTGCATAAGCAAGAAATGGGTTGTTTAGCACAGAAACACGCATTTAAAATGAAATTGAGCGGATCACTGCGGCGGAATTATTTATTTAGTAGTTGTAAACTTATATAATGTAAGTTTCTTCTTTTATTATTTTAATATTAATATCATATTCTAAAATTAAATTACTACAACTTACTACATTTTTTTTTCAATTCTATGTTATTTCATTTTTTCCTTAACTAGATTTTTGTTTTTGACTTTTGTGAGTCTAGACTGAGCCCTCACTCCAGCATTTGCTTTTGAGGGCTCACATTTTTTAAATAATACTATATGCTCACAAATTTGTGTCTAGAGATAACTCTAATTAATTATTGTTTTCTCGGCTATTTTAATTTAGTAAGTAAATTTAAAAATCGAAATATACTATATTCTATATTATTAAACTATAAAAATTATCATTCCAACCTGGGTTGTTACGCAAGGAAATCCACATCCGAAGGAAATTCGCCCGACAAGCGGACCACCGTGCCAGAATTTTCTATTAGGATCATATTCATTTGCATTTTCCATGAATTGTAATTCCCTTTACCCAACTTTTCGATGTGATAAAGACCTGATGACATGTTTTGATTAATTTTGAAAACTATTCAAGTTGTATTTCAGTAAAAAATTTCTGACCTTTTTCCGCATTTTTTCTTAATTCTGCTTTAGTTCAGCTTATTTCAGGGAATGAGTCCCATAACCTCTTAGAATAATTATAATGCAGTGCTATATAAACTCAACTTGTATAACAATAGTTAACAACATAAAATTTTAATGACTCTTGAAAATAGACTGATACATGTGACATTGTCACATTTATATCATATGCCAAAAGAATGAATGAATGAATGAATGAAACCATTTATTAAAAAAATAATTACATTTAAATGAAATGTTATAAAATTAATTTTAGTAAATTTATAAATATATATATATATAATTATATATAATATATATATATATTATATATATATATATATATATATATATATATATATATATATATATTATATATACATTTTATATTCAGTTAATGTATAATTTATTTGATTTTAATTCTTATTTATGTACACGCACATTTCTTATTTATTTCTTCACTTCCTTATATTTTCTTAAATCAACTTTATAGCTGTGGTTGTTCTGAGTTCTATTATTTTATTGCTACTTATTTGTAACACTTATCGTTATTATTCTATTATTTATTCTATCTTGTTTTATACTTTCTTTATTTATTATTACTTTTATGTTCTTAATTTATTATTATACTTCATTTTTATATAGTTATTTAATATAATCTAGTTAGTTTTTATATATAGTTATTGTTTTGTTATTTTAATATATTAAAATGATAATGAAACTTATAAATAAAAGGATTAAATTAGATTTTGATTAATGTGTAAAAAATAAAATAAAAATAACTACTTATTCTTGGTGAAGCCAAGCTTGGCAATAAACATCTCCCATCCTCCTCCATTCTGTTCTATCATATGGTACTCTCCTCCAGGTGCTACCTCCACAACATAAACGCATCTCTCTATCCCATTGAGTCTTTGGTCTCCCTCTTTTTCTTTTACTTTCTAGTGGTGTCCATTCCATTATTATTTTTGACCATCTCTCATCTTTGATTCTTACTTGATGTCCTGCCCACTTCTACTTTCTAAGATAGCATCTTTTCCAATATCCTGTATTTTAGTTTGTTTTCTTATATGTTTGTTCGTTATTTTATCTTTTCTTCTTATTTTTAGCATTGATCTTTCCATTCTCCTTACTCCAATTCTTAGTCTATCAATATTCATTTTATTCAAGCTCCAAGTTTCACACCCATACAGAATCACTGGTTTTACTGTGCTATTCCATAATTTAACCTTGTCTTCTTTTTTTACATCTGATCTGTAGATATACCTATATTTGTTGTAAGTGCTCCACCCTAAGCTCAGTCTTCTTGTTATTTCTTTGCTTATATCATTATCTTTGGTTAATAATTGTCCTAAATATACAAATTTATCTACTTCCTCTATAATTTCATCTCTGATATTTAGATTTTCCTTTTCTTTACTATTTATTTTCATTATTTTTGTCTTTTTAGAGTTTATATTTAGGCCAATTTTGGTTGTTTCTCTGATTAAGTCATTCAGCATAATTCTAATTTCCTGTGTTGAAGCTCCAATTAAAACAACGTCATCTGCAAACTTGATTCTGTTTAATTTCCTTCCATTTATATTTATCCCATAGCTATCCCATTCAACATTTCTAAAGGCTTCTTCTAGTGTGGCTCCAAAGATTTTTGCCGAGGGTACATCACCTTGTCTAAGTCCGTTCTTTAGTTTGATTTCTCTTGTGATTCCTTCCATTTTAATTATTATTTTGGATTCTTTAAATATTTCTTTGAAATGGTCTACATACGCTCCTTCTATACCATTTACTTCCATTGTATGTATCACTGCTCTTTGGTCAATTTTGTCGAAAGCCTTCTCAAAATCTATGAAAAGAAGATATAATTTAAACTGATACTCTTGGGCTCTGGCTATTAGTTGCTGTATTACAAAGATCGCATCGCATGTTGAGAATCCTTTTTTGAAACCAACTTGATCTACTGGTGAATTAAAATCCAATTTCTTCTTCATTCTTTCTGTAATTACGCCCATAAAAGTTTTATATAAAACTGATAATAGATTAATTGGCCTATAATTACTGATATTTTGTTTGTCTCCTTTCTTATGAAGTAAGATAATATTTGATTTGAACCAGTTTTCTGGTATGTATGAATTTTTAAGACAGTAGTTAAATAAAATAGTTAAGATTTCTATTAGGTATTCCCCTCCTTCTTTTAGTTGTTCATTAACTAAGTTATCTAATCCTCCTGCTTTTCCACATTTAAGTTTTTTAATTATACTTTCTATTTCCTGTTTCATAATTTTACTGACATTATTTTGATTTTCTTTACCTACATTGTTTGTATTTATAGTTTCGTTTTCATCCATGATATCTTTTCCTTTACTGTATAGTTCACTATAAAACATATATATAATATCTATAATCTTTCCTTTTTCATGTCTAACCATCCCTTCTCTGTCTTTCATTGCTACAATAATTTTTTTCCCTTTTGTGTGTTCTTTGGTACATTTCTTTAGACTAGTCCCATTTTCTATAGCTTCTGTAATGTCTTGCAACTTCTTTTGGCGTGACCATTCTTTTAAGTTACTTCTTATTTATTATTTTATCCTTATTTTCTTTCTTTAACTTCATTTTTCTCCTTTTTTTAAGTTAATTTTTAATATCGGTTGGTATTTTCCTGATCGAGTTTTTATTTTTATTTTCTTTTAATATATCTCTCGTTGTTTCATTTATTACTTTTACTATATTTTCTTCCATACTTATTATTTTAGTTTTATCAATTTTCCTTTCCAAATTTTCTTTTAATTTTTCTTCATAGTTATTGTTTTTTAATAATTCATTATTTATTTTTATAGTTCTTGCTTTGCTCCAGTATTTTTTCTTTTTAATGTTAAGAGTAGCTTTAAGTGCTCTGTGATCACTTCCTAAGTTTATCTTAGTATCCACTTGTATATCTGTAAATAAGTCTTTATCTGAACTTAAGAAGTAATCTATTTCATTGCAGGTCTTCTTGTCTGGGCTTATCCATGTCCACTTGAGTGATTCTCTCTTCTTGAAATAAGTATTCATAATAAACAATTTGTTTGAAGTTGCGAAGTCTATTAGTTTTCTTCCTCTGTTGTTGCCTGATCCTGTGCTGTATTCTCCTACGAAACTGCTTTCATGCTGTCCTTTTCCTAGTATAGCATTGAAGTCTCCTAGAATTATTGTTTGACTACATTAGTCTTCATCCAGTGCCATTTGTAATTCATCATAGAAGGTTTCAATTTCTTCCTCTGAGGAGGCAGAAGTAGGGGCATATATTTGTATAAGCTTTATCCTCCCTTTATTCCTAGTTAATGGCTTCCAAATTACCATTGATATTCTGGGACCGTATGTTTTAAACTTTTTGATGTCTTTAGTTATACTACAATGTATTAGGAATCCTGTTCCACCGAAACCACCGTCTCCATTATAGTATAGTTGAGATCCATCCTTCAACTCCAGACATCCTTCTCCATCCCTTCTAGTTTCTGCTAAACCTATTACACTCCAATTTACTTGTTTCAATTCTTCTTGAAATTCTGAGAGTCTAGCATCCTCTTTCAGAGTGCGACAGTTGAAGGTGTAAATATTAATTTTAACTATTGGGTTGTTTCTGTGGAGATTTATATTTTTAAATTTTATTTTCTTCTGTTTTACATTTCTATTCTTTTCAACTATATGTTTTGAACTAGGGTAAATTTTACACTTAGTATTATTTAAATTTGTTTCATCGGTAGCCATTGATTGCTATTCATCATCATCTTCTCCTTCTTCACTGCTTTCTGAACTGTCTGAACTTGATTCTTCTTCTTTCTCTTCCTGTTTTATATGTTTATTTATTTCCTCTGATAGATCATATTTTACTATACTTTCTAATATATCTTTGCCAGGTTTATTGTGGTGCATGATTCCTTCATACTTGTCCCAGGAGAATACTTTGCTTTCCACTATTAATAAATCCTTACGAACAGCTGTTTTTATATTTTCATCTTTTGATTTAATGAATTTTTTAATTTTGACCATAATGGAATTTCTCTCTCTAGTGTTAAAGCTTAAGTCCTCTTGAATTCCAATTGCTTCTCCTTTCAACTTCCAAGCACTTTTTAGTATTTCGTATTTATCGTCCTCATCTTTAAGCTTGACAAATAGTGGCTTAATTGGTAGTTTAGATTTATTTATTCTTTTTATTTTTTTGATGCCTATGTTTACCAATTCTAATTTATCAAAAAACTCTTTCATTTTATTTTCTAAATCATCATCCTCTTTTGTGTCAAATCCGTAAATATAAATATTAAGTTTGTTTTGGAAATCTGTGTTCTGGTCATTAATTTTATCTTGATCTTTTAATTGGTGTTTAATTTTATTTAATTCAATTTTCAATTTTTTGTTTTCCTTTCTCAGATTTTCCACTTCAGTTGATAGTTTCTTGAGGTCTTTTTCTTTAGCCAACTTCTTATCATCAATCAGGTTGCTCATTCTATCCATAAGCTCATTGAGGTCTACTTTAACAATTTCTTTTTCTTTTGGTTTATTTATCATGATTAGGTTACCTGAGTCCTTCATCTTGTTTGTTCTTGATCGTTTTTTATCTTCTCTTTTCATTGAAGATGTAGAACTCATTCTGATGTATTAATTATGAGTTGCTATTAGTATTAAATATAAGATCTTGTTATCGTATAAGTTTGAATTTAAATGTTTTCCCGGGTTCAAAGTTTGGCGCCAATACTTGTTGATTAAATGTAGATTTGCAAATCTTGGCTTTCTTTATGGACCTCAAGGGTACTTTTTCCTAGTTACCCACCCCTAAAATCACTTAAAAATAACGTATTTTGGAGTGTTGGTTAGGGAAAATGAGTTAAATAAAACATTTTGTATTTGCAGCCTATTTTATGTTATGAAAAAACAATAACAATCTGACCTTATAATTCAATAAATTGATTTATTCTTTCATGTTTAAAAAACGTAATGTCAAGATGGAAAGATTGTTTAAAACGTATGTATTGCAGGGCTTGAAATTTTAAAAACTGAAAGACTGTGCAGTGAGAGTGGGAAAAATATGATGTTAAGGGGACCCCAAGAAGGCAGAAATTATGGGATTTGGAGGTGCAGAAATTTGTGGTGCCGTTGGTCCTCCTTTTTTATGTTGGATGTCCTCATATCTCATTCCATCACGACACCAGAAATAACTCAGCATAAATGCTTCTTTTAAAGTAACTTTAGCATTTTAGAAAAATTTACCAGTTAAAGCACCTGCCGGTTTCCTGCAATTTTTCTTTCTGCTCCTCCAAATGCCATTTTTGCTTCGTCCCTAATATCATAATCTTTTCCACACTCACTGAACAGTCTTTCAGTTTTTAAAATTCCAAGCCCTGCAATACATCTTTTTTAAACAATCTTTCCATCTTGACATTACGTTTTTTAAACATAAAAGAATAAACCAATTTATTGAAATATATTAGGTAAAATTTATCTTACCTTGCAACCATTCGTAAAACTCCCACTCGCTGTGCCGTTTCCGTAAGCAAAATCACATCTCTCATATTCATATTCTTTAATACTTTCATAGCGTTTTTAATACACCTGACACTCCATTTGGCGTTTTAAAACAGAATGTAAATTCTTTGACATTTTATATATTTGTTTGACAGTACCTGTTGTATTTTTTCCTGTCATTTGAAAAAATTTGGGGGGGGGGAGGGGGGTGGAGGGTTGGATAGCAGACAATAATATTGCCTAATAGCACCTCTTTTACATAGTTACCCACTTCAGTGTTGGTGGTAACAGACTACAATATTGCCCCAATAGCACCTCTTTTACATAGATTCCCACCTTAACTGGTTGGTGGGAACAGACTACAATATGCCATAGCGCCTCTTGGTTACCACCTTCACTGGTGGTGGTAACAGACTTACAATATTGCCCAATAGCGCCTCTTTTAATAGTTACCACCTTCACTGGTTGGTGGGTAAACAAGACTACAATATTCCCAATAGCGCCTCTTTTACATAGTTACCCACCTTAACTGGTTGGTGGGTAAGACTACAATATTGCCAAATAGCGCCTCTTTTACATAGTACCCACCTTACTGGTTGGTGGGTAACAGACTACAATATTGCCAATAGGCCTCTTTACATGTCCCATCTTCGTGGTTGGTGCGGTAACAGACTACATATTGCCAATAGCGCCTCTTTTACATAGTTACCCACTTCAGTGGTTGGTGGGTAAATACTACAATATTGCCCAATAGCGCCTCTTTACATATAGTTACCCACCTTCAGTGGTTGGTGGGTAACATACTACAATATTGCCCAATAGCGCCTCTTTTACATAGTTACCCACTTCTTTATTCTTCCTATTTTCTCTCTTCCCCATTCTTAACCCCATACAAAAGCCCCATTGCTTTCGACGTCCCTATTGAGATTGTAAATTATACTTTATACTTTTCAGTTTTTAGGAATTTCCATCATTTAAATGTTATTTTGGTGCGTAACTTTTTTTCTATTTGTCTTTTTCCATTTTTCTCCCCATACAAAAGCTATGGCTTTTCGACGGTCCCATATTGAGATTGTTAAATTAGTACTTTTTATTTTTTTTATTTATTGTGGTAAACAAACTACAAGTTTCCCTATGCTTCCTTTTTTCCTTAGTTACCCATTATTTGGTGGGTAACCAGGTAAAAGAGTGCCGACTCAAGTAGGCAGTGGTTGTTTTGATTAGATAACAGAATGTATCTGTCCTTTTCTATTTGTTCGAATATTTATATTAAATTATTTAAAAGTTATTCTGTTTCCTAGAATAATAAATTGTTATTTATGCTATTTTCTAATTAGTTAGGTCCCTATTTTAATAGAAGATTTGTGTTTCCAGGGAAGATTTCAAATAATATTCGTACTTACAACTGTGATATCTTAAACTTTTTATTGTTTTTTAGATAAATTTAGTATTTATATCGATAGTTTCTATTTAAATTTCGTTATTTGATCATTAATATTAACGATAATTTCACTTTGTTATGTTTCAAAATAAGTACTTTTAAAATTATTTAAAACGTGTTACAAAAGGGTGCCATTCGTTGGCGCTCCATGGAGCTCCAACGATATGGAGCGCCAACAACTTGGAGTGCCAACGAATTGCCTGCACTTACATTTTCTCGCGTGATTTCTCTAAAAATTCATAGACACTCCAAGTTGTTGGCGCTCCATATCGTTGGAGCTCCATTTGAAATGGAGCTCGAACGATTTGGTGCGTCTATGAATTTTTAGAGAAATCACACGAGAAAATTAAAGTGCAGGCAATTCGTTGGCGTCCATATCGTTGGAGCTCCAACGAATTTGGAGCGCAAATGATGGCGCGGCGAACGAATGAGAGCTCCAACAACTTGGAGCGCCAACGACTGGTACCCTTACAAAATGTCGACTTATCGTTATCGAATTTGCGCGCGAACTCCATGCCAAAAAGAACAGTAGGGAAATTAGTTGTTGCCTCTTCAGGTAGAAGGTTTGCACCTAAAAATAACATAACCTCCGGGGGTTGTTTAGAGAGGGGTCATATTCAAGCCAGATGTCCTATGAAAACACAAAAAAACAAACTCACGTCATTCATCAAAATATATGACACTTTACAGTATTATAATTTGAGCTTGATGTTTCAAATCTTGTGTCTTCCGAATTACCTTACATGCTTCTTCCAGAACCTGTCTGTGCTCTGTTATGTACTGAGTCATCTTGGAATAATTATAACGCAGTGCTATATAAACTCAACTTGTATAATAATGGTTAACAACATAAAATTTAAATGGCTATAATTTGCCAAAGTTGTAATAACTTTTACTCCAACAATTTATTGATTAAAAAAACTTAACTTCTTTTCTTATAATTGCTATTTTCTCTATTTTTATTATTAACTATATAAATATTATTATAATATAATATAGTATTATTACTATATAAATGTTATAGCTGCATTTACTTTAACAAGAATCAAAATTGGCTTTATCATAATCAACTTCTATAGGCCTGAAATAATGATGATAGTAAAAAATAAAATATCAAATTAGTAAAACGTTTTTAGAAATTTATGAAATAAAGTAAGTTCAGTTACTACTTCCAGGCTTATAAAAATTATTAAATTAAATATAAACTCAAATTAATAGTTAGTTGTTAATTATTTATTATGTAGTTAATTTAGTTTGTAAGTAAAATAATTAAATAGATAATAAACTGTTAATAAAAGAGTTATTGTAAATATGCATGTATGTGTATTTATGTTTTGTATAGTTATGTTGTGTTGAGTGGTGCATATATATGTGTAAATAGCGTTGTATGTATTACTATGGGTAACTGCGTGTATGTATGTATGTGTGTGTGACTATATATATGATGCATTATATCTAATAATGGTTCTGTATGTGTGTTGCAATGTATATGTTATGATATGGATGTATGTGGATGATATTGTATGTACATGGGTATGTGCGTGTTAGTAGGTGTATGTATGTTTCATTATTTGACATATCTGATGTGTGCTGATTTATGTATGATGTCGTGTGTGGTGGTACTGTATATGAAAGTATAGTTTATATATGTTATTAATAAAAAAACAAGCAATTTATAAAAGAAAACAGTATTTAGAAAATAAATTACTAACTAAAAAAATAACAAAATAAATGTAATCCGAACTTCAAAATCAAAATAAGAACATTGTTATTGTTTTAAAAAAAATCAGTATTATTTTATAAAAAAAAGTTATTATTCTTAAAAATTAAGAAATAAAATAAAAAATTAGGTAACTATAGCCTGTAAATAAAAAAATAAATAAATTACATAACATGCATGAAACTTAATATCAATTAATAGCTAACTAATGCTTACAATGATAAATAAATCAATTTTGTAAAATAGTTACTTGCTTCCAAATTTAAATATACGTTCCGGTAACAACACAAAACATAAATAGTTAAAAAAAAGACAACATTCAATAAGCCATATTTTGATAATTATAATAAAAACGGAGATTTGGCATTTTGTTTACTTATCACACTAAATAATAATAATATTTTAAAAAAAAAATTAATAATATTTTTAAAAAACTAACCCTAATTACAAATAAAAATATTAACACTCTAACAAAATAATTTCAAATATTACTTAAAAAAAAGCAGATTAAAAAAAATAAATAAAATAATAATAAATAATAAACATAAATAAATAATAATTTGCAAAATATAAAAAAAAGCAAAGAGTATAAAATTATAAAGTAGTATTTAGTGTATTACAACCTTAATATACAGTAAGTTAAATTAGTTTAAGTTAAAAATTATTTCTTAAAATTTTCTTAAAAAACTAATTTATAAAAAAAAAGATTAATTTTATACTTACTTATTATTAAAAATTTCTTTTAATAAATCTTTTTATTTTATTTATAAATTATTAAAAGGTTATAAAAAAATCATTAAGCTAAAAAAATATTAAAAAACCTTAGAAGAAATAACATTAGAATAATTTAAATAACTTAAAATATATATAGTTGATAAAATTTAAACTTAACAAAAATTGTTAGCTGTTTAGGAAATTTGAACATTTGACACTTGAAGCTTGCTGGTGACCATCTGGTTGTTATATATAAAACTGCATAATCTGGAAATTATTTGATATATTTTTATATCAAATAATATACCTGATGTGAAGTAATATATTTCACATCAGATTTAACATTCTAAAAGTAAACCATGTCAACAAAAAATGATCTTCACATCATCATCAGAATATTAGAGTATTAGAAAAAATTTTGATGATTTCAGTTTGTCAATACAAGCTCACCGAAGCTGAATATGTTATTATATTCGACTGAAGCTTGGATATCGATATTCCTCTCGATATGTACAACATTCCCACTTATGAATCAGACATACTAATCATAACTTTAATCAAAACAGTGGTATTGTTGTGTATGTTAAAAGGAATCTCAAAGATTTATTACAACTCAAGAAATTAAAAATGACAAATAGTAATTGCTTAGTTTAACTCATCAAAAACAAATTTAAACATCGGTATAGCGGTATATTAGGTCTCCAAACCGAAGATGCAAATCATTAATAGAGGAGTTGGACCTGTATAGATAAATATAAAAAAGAAAAACTATGTTTATAGGAGATATAAAATAAATATCCTTAGACAACAAATAATAAATTTTTAGCAAAATCGAAAATGATTATTTAAACTTAATGACATAAATATAATACAACTCTCTAATACAGGATTCTACCAGGTAACAGAAACAACAACACACTATAGACCACATTTTTTGTGAGCGATTCTCTTCTCCCTAAATCACATGCTCAAGTGATAAGAAAAATGTGGGATTGACCACTTTTGCCTTATCAATTAACCTTTATGAAAAAAATGTAAAAGCATACAAATCTGAAGTCAAAATAATCATAACTAAAACATTTTAGATAAAAGTAAATTTTCAGAGCTGATTGGAGAGGAAATTGGTCAGATATTATCAATAAATAATGTTGATTTAATTGCGGAAGGAAGTTAATGAAAGATTCAAAATATTGCGAATGATAGTACGAAATAAAAAAACACTACATTAAGTCAAATAAAATACAAAAAAAATAACCATGATGACTGATTGTCTAATTATATCCATTAGGAAAAGAGATAAAATGAGTAAAAACTAGCGAAGAACCTTTTAATACGGAATTAAAAATAAATTAGATCATATTCAAGTATTAAAAAATTAACTAAAAAAATAAAAAATAAATATTATAGGAAAAAAAATTTAAAAGACAAAGATATCCTAGGACTCTATGGAAGGTTATAAATGAAGCTATTAAAGGGGAAAATAAACTTACTAAATTATTAAAGAAATAATAATGACAATGGGATAATAATAGATGCGATTAAAAGACAGCAAAAAGCTGCTGACGTTATGTGTACAATATTTCTCGTCTATAGGTAGTAAGATGGCTAAAGAAATTAATTCTGAACCTGAAACTACGGAAAATTATAGATGAAACCCTAGTCACATTAGCAAAAATAGAAGTAAGTGCAAGTGATATATTTGAAAGCAGTATCAGATCTGAGGGGGAGGTTCTGGACCTGGCCATGATCTGATAACTGTGATATGATTAAGTCAAACATTAAGTTTTCTGGTTGTGCCTTTCTTCACCTTACTAAATCCTCTCTTAAACAAGGTATTTTTCCGTCTATTTTAAAAAAGGCAATATTAAACCTATATTTAAAAAAGGAGATAAAAAAGGTCCTGTAAATTATAGACCAATATCAATGTTATCTAATTGAGTAAAATAATTGAAAAAGTTGTAAAAAAAATATATGGTAGAGTTTTATCGAATATAATAAAATATTTTTTATACTCAATTGGATTTAGAAAAGGACTTAGTACTGACGATGCTAACTGAAAGTAATATCTTATTCACTAATAAACTTAGACAAACGGACTTAAACCAGTGGCAGTCTGTATTGACTTTCAAAAGCCTTTGATTCTATATTTCACGAATCTCTAATTAAAAACATTAAAAAAATTGGTATTAGAAGGTCCACTATCAACTGGTGTATTAGCTATCTAAAGGACCGTCCTCAGGTAGTGAACTTGAACGGGACTCTAAGTAATGAACAAAGCTCAAACTTCTCAATACTCAGGGACAGTCTTAGGACCATTGTACTTTTTAATTTCAAACACTGGACTTGTTTAAGCTTAACCTGAATGGTAGAAACATAGGTTTTTGCGATGACTTTACAATACTGGAGACTGGGTTAACTGGGAGCAATCTATACAGCAACTAGAGAGTGATTTGATAAGTGTGAAGCATTGGCTAAATAAAAAACCTACTTACATTAAACATAAACAAAACGAAATGCATTACTTTTCTCTTGATGTCAGAGGACAACTGATATCAAGGAAATCAGTATTCATGATAGGAAAAATTGCTTAAATAATTTCCGGACAATGTTTTGTCCCAAAATAGAAAGAGTCGAAACAACAAAGTATTTAGGAATTCATATTGATGCTTTCCTCAAGTGGAAACACATATAGTGAATTGCAAAAATACGATAAGGCAACAATATACATAATGCTTAGAGCTAGAGGTTTTCTTACTGTGGATCAGAGGCGCACTTTGTACTATGCTATAGCGGATTCAATTTTAAGATACGGATTAATTGGTTGGGGTGCGGCTCCATCCACAGTTAAACAACTATACTAATATCCAGAAAGCCCTGATAAGAGTTATGAAATTTAAAGATAGGAGGAAAGATCAGGCCCTCTATTGAAGAACTAAATATTTTGAAAAATAGATTATATGTACAAATGGTTTCACTTAATCAACTCCACAAACAAATCTAGAATGCCTAGAGTTATAGGTAAAACAAGATCAGCTCATAAAGAAATGTTGATGAGCCATTTATGAAAACCACCATGGACAAAGGCAATGGAAAATTCATCGGTACTAAACTATACAATAATTTACCTAAATACATTAATTTTAATTTTCAAAAACAAGTCTTTACAAAAAAATAAAATTGATTCTCATAAATAAACAAGAAAAATGATTTAAAATAAACAGATATTCTAATCTAGTTCAGGTGAGTTAAAAATCTATGGTCTAAGGTCGTTTTTTATTAACCACTAAAACTATAAACAAAAATTTTTATTTAGTTCACAAATATAAATCACATGGTATATAAAATTCTATACATGGTTTGAATAGATGTTTTGTTGAGTAAAGTACACAGACAATCATTCCACAACTCAGGGCTCTCTGCCTTAAAAGTGGAAAGATTCCTGTAATTTATCACAGCAGCAGAATGGTCACCAGTTTTTGATTGACGGTGTCAATGGTTCATAAATATGTAATCTTAAGTTCTATATATATTTAACCATCATGTTTAATGTATTAATTTGTTTATGTTGCTTAATAATTTTATTGTATATATGGAATAAATAAATAAAAAAAAAAAAAAAACTTCATTAAAATCATTGTTAGTTTCACACTAATAAATTATTTACTCTATCTAATTATTGTTCAGGGAAAAGCTCAAGAAATTGATGGCAACAGAGGCTAGTTCAATTGTACCACATTGGACTAAAAAAGTAATTACTATTGAAAAGCAAAGTTCTACCAGTGATGACGACCCATTGGTAAGATTATTGTCTATTTATATTATTATTACAAAAACTACAACTTTAAAAACGTTGTGCTTTTAAAAAAAATACCAGTTGGTTTATGATTGTTTTATAAATAATAATGTCAGGATTTCGAAATATGTATTGAATATAAAAATATAAAGTCAAAAATAGGACATTAGGACTAATTACTGCTTTTCTTTATTTAACAAATGTGTTATTTTTAAATAGACAGTAAGGTACCTCTCAAAGATTCCTCACCACTTTTTACATGCCCCTCAAATTCTTAAAATTTAAAATGATCAGTCATGGAAAACGAATTAATTTTAAAAAGATGATGTTTTTTATTGTTTTAGGTGACAATTTGTATTAAATTTATAACCCTCTGATTTTAGTCAGTATTTTATTTTTTTTATTTATTTATCCTCTAGATGCCTATTGTAAAAATTGAGAAAAAGGAACTGCGGAATTGTAAAATTGATGCCATGGCTTCAGAATATGAATTGCCATTAGATTCGGCCTGGGAGTTTTCAAGACAAAATTTGACTCTGGGGAAAGTTCTTGGTGAAGGTGCGTTTGGTAAAGTAGTCGAAGCTGATGCAGTCGGGATATTAAAACCTGGAATGGCTACTTTAGTGGCTGTTAAAATGTTAAAGGGTAAGAACTCTCTTATTGTGACTTATCAATAATAAAAACCACGTAAGTCCAAATAACTAACTTCTGGTTTATAGGGTTTAATGTTTATGATTTTCAATGGTGCATTTTGACCTCTTTCATGAAAAAAAATCATCACTGTTGTATGTTTCTATGACTCCCATTGCCTTATATAAGGATTCACTAAAAATTATCTTTTTTATTTGGGTTATTTGCTGGAAATAACAATTTGACTTTATTGGCTAAAAATTGTATCCCTATTTAATCAGATAAAGACACACACTCTTACTCTTTGCAAAGACTTATGACCCTTATGTAATAATATTTCATCATTATTGTTGTCAATAGTCTCATGAGTTTATATGTTTTGCGATCACATGGTCAGTATCTAGTATTAGTATATTATTTTCTTGTACTAAGTGTAATATACATACATACATATATATATATATATATTATATATATATATATATATATATATATAATATATATATATATATATATATATATATATATGCGCTAAAACCTTTAAAGATAAGTAACTAAGCTTTAAACTAATGCAAATAATAGTGCGTACTTCTAATTTTAGAGGCATAGTTTTGTACAACCAACTGGAGAATTATGCGCATTTCCTTTTGAAAGTACAGACAAAATGAGTTACGAGCAGTGCTTGACAATTGAGTAACTGCTTAGGTTCTAAAGCATGAACCGCGGAACCACGCCATGGCATGGTTCTTGTCAAGAAATGGGCTGTTTAGCACGGAAACACGCATTCTAAATGAAATTCGCCTGACAGCGGACCACCGCGCCGGAATTATTTATTTAGTAGTTGTAAACTTATATAATGTAAAAAGCACGGAAACACGCATCCAAAGGAAATTCGCCTGACATGCGGACCACCGCGCCAGAATTTTTTCTTTTGGTTAAAAAAGTGTCGAATGTCTTCAATCGGATAGTTTCATTCAAATTAAAATGTTGAGGTTCATAAAGTTTCTTTTTCTTTTTTTAATGATTTCAATCTGATATTTTCATTTAATTTAAAATACAAATAAATTTAAACATAAAATTTCAATTTTCCAAATATTCGTATGTCTCTTCTTTTCTTTCAAACTGCAAATTTTATATATTTTTTTTTTTAGGGGTTTTGTTTTCTTAGATAGTTTCAAAATCTATGCTTTCAATAAAATAAATAAATAAATAAATAAATAAAATGTATGAATTGTTTTTTTTTATATCTTTTTGCCTAAGTTAGTAACGGGTAGAGGCCAGCTATGGCCTAATGTCAAAACGTGTTGGATGAGTGATTGTCTTTCGCTATCTAGTAAGGAGCAATCATTGAACATGAAATGAATAATAAATAAATAAATAAGTAAAAGACTTTTATTACGGATAACATATACATACAAAATAATGAGTTATAAAACATAAAAATTAAAAACAAATAAGTTATTACAATAAAAAGTACATGCATATATTAAGTGTTAAATTAAAATATAATTACTAAAAGAAAAATGTAGCCTAATGTTATTTAAGTAAGTTAAGTAATTACTAAAAGTAAAATATTTAAAAAGTTAGAGTAAAAAATTAAGCAAAAAGGTGAAGATGCAAACAATAAAGAAATTAAGAAGTTGGATCTTTGGCAGGATCGCATTTGCAACTACTAGTATCTTATATATTAAATCTTTTTAGGTAGTAATTAAATTTTCCATGTCCTGTCATAAACATAGTTAGTTTGTGAGAATAGTCCCAAGGTCCAAATTTTAATCGATGATTAATTGTAGGAAAAAATAATTTTGTGTGTGTGTCTGTGTCACGCATAACTCCCACTGTGTTTATGCTAGATAGTTGAAGCTTGGAACAAAAATCAGTCTTTGGGTCTAGTTGTGCTGCCCGGAATATCAAAATTTTATGTCACCATTAACCCTATTTGCTTAGTCAGCAAAAATGTTAAAAAATCTAAAAATGACCCGATGAACTTGAAATTTGACAGGAATATACCTCTCAATATGACAAACAAATCTTCTGAATTTTGTTTTGATATTGGCCGCCATTTTAAAATTATTTACTTTTGAAATTTAAAATTTTGTCGCTTAATAATACCAAAAGTATATGCGTGTTTTTGACGTATAACACGTCGTTGGAACCGCAAAAAAAATAGGAACAAATATTAAAAATTCCGATCAAGATCTACTAATTAGTTAAAAAGTTATAAGCGAACTTAATTATTAATTAGTGCCACACTTTTGTTAAACGTAAAAGTTTGTTTACATTTGTCAAGTTTACAAATTTCCACCAAAAATTCAAATAATTTAATAAAACCGAGTAAAAATCGGAACTTTTTCTCATTTAAGATTATGCGAAGTTTAAGGTTCTTGTATGCCTTTTAGCGGATTTCCTTTGGAAATTCGCCTAATGGGGTAGGCGTCATGGCGGAATTCGAACCCGTTTCAGAGGTCCCTAATGACGAAAAAATATGTTTAGCAAAACTTTATATATATATATTATATATATATATATATATATATATATATATATATATATATATATATATATATATATATATATATATATATATATATATATATATATATATATATATATATATATATATTATATATATAATATCGTATCAGTCAGTCCGCGACCGTGGAACAGTATCCATCTAATACCGTAAACAATCTAATCGTGTTTTATTTTTTATTCTGTTAAATTGTTAAATTGCACATTGTACAACTGTTATAAATAAATAAAACTAAATACGCAATAAATTTTAAATAGCTTAACTCTTTATAAATTCGTAACAAAATCTAATTATTTTTTCTAAATTAATTCAAATCATCTTTTGTAAACTAAAATTATCTTAAACTATTAATTTATAAAATTAATAATTTAAAGAAAGAAGATGAAGTGGATCTATGTAACAACCAATATCCTAACAATGAATTTTTGCTATGCTCAAATGCCTTACGCATCATCATTATGAGTGCAATGGTTTTAGTCTTGATAATTTTAAAAAGCTTTCAACAGACAATAGAAAAAAGTGGAAATGTTTCATATGTAAAACATTTACCCAATCTGATTGGGGGAAAATAATTCATGAAATAAACCAAAGCATAAAAGCTCAATTTGAAGAAACTCAGCCTAAAATCATTACTGAAATAAGTATTCAAGTCGCGAAAAATATTAATGCTCAATCGGAAAAAAATGGCTGAAATCAAAACTACAGGTAATTTTATTTCAGAAAAATATGAAGACATGATACAAAAATTTAACGAAGTTACTAATCTATTAAAAGAACAAAATGAAAAAATTTCAATCCTTGAAAAAGAAATAAGAATGCTAAGAGCAGAACGGGATGAAGAGCAGCAATATAGCAGGAGAGACAATCTACTACTATTTGGCGTACCTGAAGGCAAAGGAGAAGATCTTTGTGGCGATGTACTGGATAAAATAAGTGCTAAGATAGGCTGTAAATACAGCGACAAAGATATCAGCGCAGTGCACAGACTTCCACCCTCTAAGAAATCACCAGGACACAGACCCATTGTAATTAAGTTTGTGAGGAGGATCGATAAAGAAAGTTGGTTACAAAATTTTAAGGTACTTGCTCGACAAGATACTAGTAATTATGGTATTGATATTAAAACCCTCTTACATCACAAACTTAACCAAGAAGGAGAGATAGCGGACCAGACATCTCTTTCCAACTTTGAGAAAATAGTTGTAAAACACGCAGGAAGGATTAATTTGGCTGAACATCTTACCGATCAAACTCGAGAACTGCTCAAGAGAGCCAAGGAGAGAGCTACAGAAAAGAAATACAAATACGTCTGGGTGAATAACTGCAGTGTACTTGTTAGAAAGGATGACGGACTGCGCCCAATACGAGTTACAAATTTAAATATCGACACACTGTAATGTAACCACGGTATTTATAAGCTTTCTTTGTCATCTTCATCATGGATAATATAAATTCAATTTTAAACGACCCTAGTATGTCAACTTCTTATAAAGAAACTCAAATATTAGCAAATAATTTAAAAGCAAATATTACTAGCAATAAATTAAATATTAATATTTTAAGTATGAATATCAGAAGCATTCAAAAAAACTTAGATCAATTCTTAGTTCTACTACAGACAATAGATATCATTATTTTAACTGAGGCTCACTTAAAGATTTTCTCTGAAAACCTCAACATTCCTAACTATACAGCTACTTTTTCAGCTGCTATTCACAATAAATGTGATGGCTTAGTGATTTATACAAAAGATTACATACGAATCCTAAATGTAACAAAAAGCCCTATTTCTCATTGTAACAGTCTTACAATGAAATAAACATCAATAAATGTAATTTTAATATTACAGCAATATACAGATCTTGGGAATTAGACGCTAATTTATTTATTCAATCTTTAGATAATTATTTGGAATCAAGTAAGCCAAGTACCAATCATGTAATTGCGGGAGATATGAACCTCAATATAGCTGAAAATTCAAAAACTGTAAACATAACTTCAGAATATGGATGTCTTTACTTCACATGGTTTTATATCGTATATAAATGGCTTCACTAGAATAGAGAAAAAATCAAAATCTTGTCTTGACCACGTTTGGTTTAAGCAAACTAATAACTTTAAAACTAAATCTTTTATCATACTAAATAAAATAACGGATCATTTCCCTGTACTGTTAAATATTGAAACAAACATACATTTAAATAAAGCCAGACATTCATTGCAAACTAACAATACTAAACGAGACGACACAAATGTTGATTCTGAAACAATAGAAATTACTTATAAAATAAATTCAGAGAATTAAGCAACCAAATTAAAAATAGACAACAAATGTACAAATACTGACGCATTGCAGCAACTTTCTTAGTCACAAACATACAAAAAGAAATAGAATCTTGTAAAAAAGAAATTAAGCCTAAAAAGTGTAAAACAAAATTAAAACCCTGGATTACCATAGGTCTTGTAAAAGTATGAAAAGAGAGATAAATTATATACAAAATGCTAAAAGACCCAAATAATGCAGAACTTCTGAATAAATATAAGAAATATAGGAATAAATAAGTTAATTTTAAAAACGAAAAATTATAAGCATAAAATAAAGCAAGCAAAATAGCAAAAAATATGGCAAACTGTCAACTCTTCACTGTCGAGAACAAAATCTAAGTTAAAATAACAGAAATTAAAAACGAAGGAAAATTATATCGAATTCTAAAGGAATATCAATTTAACTCTTATTTTTCAAATGTTGGTAAAATTTGGCGGAAACTTGTAAAAGCAGATGTGACTGCAGTAAGATTTCAAGTTGTAGTCTTATAAAACCTATTGGCAATAATAGTTCTCTGGCCAACTGATAAAGAAGAACTTTCTTCGTTTATCAGTGAACTCAAAAAGACACTGCTCCAGGCCTCGACGGGATACCTCTCAAGTAATTAAGCTCTCTAAAGAATCTCTACTACAACCCCTATTACACTTGTACAACCTATCCTTGGACTCTGGTTTTCCCGCAAATATTCAAAACAGCCTTAATAACCCGCTCTATAAATCTAAAGATAAAATTGAACTCTCAAATTACCGTCCAATAAGTCTCATATCAAACTTAGCGAAACTACTCGAAAAAATTATAAAAAGCAGATTAGTTGACTTTTTTACAAAATATGCGTTAATACATAAAAACCAATTTGGTTTTAAGAAAAACGTTAGTACTCAAGACGCTCTCTTCAAGTTGACTAAGGTTGTCTCGGACTGTTTAGATAAAAACAAAAAATGCATCGCTATCTTCCTCGATCTTAGTAAAGCGTTCGATACGGTATGTCATAAGAAATTACTTGAAAAACTTGAGCGTTACGGTGTCAGAGGAAAATGTTTGAATTTAATTAGGTCTTACTTAAATAACAGGGAGCAACAAACAAAAATTGGGAATACTCTTAGTGACAAACAAACAATAGATGAATATCAGCTGCCCCAGGGAACGGTGACGTCACCTATTCTATTTCAAGCCTTTATAAACGATATTTTTTATATCCTAGAAGGAGTAGGTGAGGTTTTCGGTTTCTGTGACGACACTGTCTTATTTTTCAAGGCTCTAATTATGATGAAGTTTTCGAAAAGGCAACGAAAGGTCTTTACTTAATTAACAAATGGTTGCATACAAATCTTCTTTATTTAAATGAAAGTAAAACCAACTTCATTGCTTTTTCTAAAACTAAATCTGGCCAACCTAACAAACAAAACTTAACTATACACTCTTGTGACTGTGAATATTTACAAAACGTTCAATGTCAATGCAACAAAAAAATTGAAAAAGTAGAAAAACTAAAATATCTCGGTATAATGCTTGACTACAAATTAAATTGGGACCATCAAGTAGAATATTTATGTAATAAGTTAAGAAAGTTCATTTACCTGTTCAGAATACTACGAGACTTCTGCGATTTAAAGTTACTAACTACTATTTATTATGCTCTAGTACAGTCAATCCTCCAGTACGGCATTCTGGCCTGGGGAGGAGCTTGTCCCACCGTACTAAAACCTTTATTAATCATTCAAAAAGCAATCATTAAAGTTATCATAAGAAAACCGAAGGATTACTCAACACAACTCCTTTTTCAAGAATTCCCTGTGTTAAATTTAGAGCAGTTGTATAAAAAAATAGTTTTAATTAATCAATTCAAACTACCACGACAATATGTTACTCACAGACATAAGACTAGAAAACAGACTAGACGAGACTTAGTATTACCGAAAACTTACTCAAGCTTAGCTCAGAGACACGCTTCCTATGTTGGTGTTAAATTGTTTAACACACTGCCTCAAGAAATTAGAGATAATAAGGACCCTGATGATCTCAAAAAACAAATTGATATTTGGATAAGAAATACTATTAGTCCTCATTAGGACTGATAGTATTAAATAAAATAAATATAAATATTTATTAATGTGTTATAATTTAGATTTTTTATAATTAATTTATTAGTAAGAAAAATAGTCAGCATTACATTATTACTATTAATAGTATTTCATTAATTAATTAGTAAATTATTTCTTTAGTTTAATATATTTATTTATTTATTATAAGTTTATTATTTGTTAGTTTTAAATGTTGTTTTAATTAAGTTATTAATTTATTTATTAAATCAGAATTAATTTAAATATCATTGTTATAATCATATGCATGTTTATATATTTAAAATTAATAATAGCCTAAATACATATTATATAGATTCAGTCAAATGATTTAAATGTGTAATTAATACTTTACAATTATAGGATTACTCTACATTATATATAACCTTATGTTACGCTATTTAAATATGTATGTATGTGTATGTATATATGTGTGTGTGTGTGTATGTATGTGTATACATGTATATGTATGTATGTATGTACATGTATATGTATGTGTAGGTATGTGTATAAATGTTAGTAATAGTAATTTAAATAATGAGCTTAGGTTTAAAAAATTCTGGCGCGGTGGTCCGCATGTCGGGCGAATTTCCTTTGGATGCGTGTTTCCGTGCTTTTACATTATATAAGTTTACCAACTACTAAATAGATAATTCCGGCGCGGTGGTCCGCTGTCGGGCGAATTTCATTTAGAATGCTTGTTTCCGTGCTAAACAACCCATTTCTTGCTTAAGGTTCTGGTTCATGCTTTAGAACCTAAGCAGTTACTCAATTGTCAAGCACTGCTCGTAACTCATTTTGTCTGTATTTTCCAAAGGAAATGCGCATAATCATCCAGTTGTTGTACAAAACCATGCCTCTAAAATTAGAAGTACGCACTATTATTTGCACTAGTTTAAAGCTTAGTTTTACTTATCTTTAAGCTTAGTCAGTTATCAGTTACCTAAGCAGTTACTCAATTGTCAAGCACTGCTCGTAACTCATTTTGTCTGTATTTTCCAAAGGAAAATGCGCTAAAACCTTTAAAGATAACTGACTAAGCTTAAAGATAAGTAACTAATCTTTAAACTAGTGCAATCTATATAATATATCTATATATCTATATATATATAATATATCTATATCTATATAATATTGACAACTTATTCTATAAAAAAAAAAAAAAAAAAAAATATTATATATATATATTATTTCTAGACACTTTCTTGTAAACACTCTATCTTTCGAACGGATTAATATTTTTTAACCAAACTTGGTACAAAAATCAACCTTCGGGAGGACACGAACCCTATTGAAAACCAGGTTTTTGTGACGTCATTAACCGGTTTGCTGAGTCAGCGAAATTTTCAAAAAATCAGCAAAATTCAGGGTTAATATTTTTTGCCGCGAAAAAGGTCAATATCTATGTTTTTAAAGACGCTGAATCGAATGAAACCAGTCCGAAGTCGATAAGACCAATCTAAGTGACCTAAAAATCAAAAAAACCATTGTAAATTACTGAAAACCAAAATTTAGGTTGATAAAAAATAATTTCGAGTAGGGTGTCGTTTTCAATGTTTTTGGGCCTCTGAGTTGAATGCCAGTGGTCCAGAGTAAATACGACCACTCAAACGCTGGGTACCTGGGTTCAAATCCTGGAAGGGTCGATAATTTTTTATCGTTTTTTTTTTACTTAATATAAGTTTACAACTAGAAAATAATTCTTGCGTGGTGGTCCGCATGTCGGGCGAATTTCCTTTGGATGCAAGCACTCAAACCTAGAGTACCAGGGTTCAAATCCTAGTAGAGACAATAATTTTGTATCGTTTTTTTTTTACCTAATATAAGTTTACAACTAGAAAATAATTCTGGCGCGGTGGTCCACTGTCGGGCGAATTTCATTTAGAATGCGTGTTTCCGTGCTAAACAACCCATTTCTCGCTTATGCAAGAACCATGCCCATTGCGTGGTTCCGGTTCATGCTTTAGAACCTAAGCAGTTAATCAATTGTCAAGCACTGCTTGTAACTCATTTTGTCTGTATTTTCCAAAGGAAATGCGCTAAAACCTTTAAAGATAACTGACTAAGCTTAAAGATAAGTAACTAAGCTTTAAACTAATGCAAATAATAGTGCGTACTTCTAATTTTAGAGGCATAGTTTTGTACAACCAACTAGATAATTATGTGGACCACCGCGCCAGAATTATTTTCTAGTTGTAAACTTATATTAAGTAAAAATAATTCTGGCGCAGTGGTCCGCATGGTTAGCGCACAGGAAATGCGCTAAAACTTTGAAAGATAACTGACGAAGCTTAAAGATAAGTAACTAAGCTTTAAACTAGTGCAAATTATAGTGCGTAATTCTAATTTTAGAGGCATAGTTTTGTACAACCAACTGGATAATTATGCGCATTTCCTTTGGAAAATACAGACAAAATGAGTTACGAGCAGTGCTTGACAATTGAGTAACTGCTTAGGTTCTAAAGCATGAACCGCGGAACCACGCCATGGGCATGGTTCTTGTCAAGAAATGGGCTGAAACACGCATTCTAAATAAAATTTGCCCGACAGCAAAGGGGAGATGTTTATATGTAACTTTATTATTATTGTTGTTGCTATGGCAACTGTCAAATAATTATAACAAGATGTTTTCTGATATTGTCAATGTGAGTTATATAATTAAATGTTACTGTTCACCTTTACTAATTGTTTAATTAACTTAGTGTTAGTACTAAAACAACGGAAACACGCATTCATAATGTAATTTGCCCGACAGCGGACCACTGCGCCGGAATTATTTATTTAGTAGTTGTAAACTTATATATTGTAAAAAGCACGGAAACACGCATTCAAAGGAAATTCGCCCGACATGCGGACCACCGCGCCAGAATTATTTATTATTAAATTAAGTATAATTTTATATTTTTTTACCCTTATATTGTATAATATATAGATAGTAAATATTATGTTGTCTTTATATGGTATAAATTAAAGAATAATTGATAACAGGGTGTAGATTAGATTAGATACAATTTTCATTGTCGAGGACCCTTAAACAGGGTATGACAATAGTCAAAATCAAAAAAATAATTTACAATTTAAAATTTAAGGTTATTTTTAAATAATGTTTATTTATTAAATTAATAATTATTTTTATAAAAGTTTCGTACGAATGGCCTACTGCTCTTTCACTAAACATTCTCATATTATTTTTAACAAACACTAAACTCTGCAATATATAAATGCTTGGTAGTGTTAGGATTCCAAATTTCTTAAATTGCTCCTTGCAGTCTTGACAAAAGCCCAGTTGAAAGATGGCTCTGATGGTTTTCCTTTGCATAGAGAATACTGCATCTGCATGACAGGAGTGTCCCCAGTAGAGAAGAGCATAGCTGATCCTGCTGTGTATCCCGGCATAGTAGACTGAGAGCAAGATGAGATGAGATGGGATGAAGCGACTAACAAGTAACTGAAGTTACAATAGTCTTGTCAAAATCTAATATTTAAAACTGAAATTTAAATATTCTTTTACGTTATAAAACACTTCTTTCAATAATAAATTCTTTACTACTTGACTGAACGATTTCAAATTCAAGATTTTAATTTCCTCTGGCAGGTGGTTAAAAAGCTTTATTCCTAAACACTAGTTCCCATTTTATTTTAAGATTTCTTAAGCCATGTCTTGGTATTGCTAACATGCTATTATATCTTGTAGGATAGTTATGGTTATCATTATTTTTCACAAAACTATCAAAATTGCTTTTCACATAGACAAGTGACTGTAAAATAAACAAATTTGAAAAGTCATTATCTTGTACTTGACGAACAGCTTCCGACAAGACTCCCTCTGATCACAGCCTTCCATGATGCGCAGAGCACGTTTTTGTAAAATCAGAATACTTTCTGTGTTGACATGTCCCCATAGCAGCAATCCATAACAACAGTGAGACTCGATGAAGGCGTAGTAGATACTTAAAAGATGTTTAGCAGGCAAGTATAATTTAAGTTTGCTTATTACATATATACCAGTAGATATTTTTTTACGCACCATCTCTATATGTTGGTTCCATGACAACTTTGAGTCCAGTACAACCCCAAGAAATTTTAATTGCTGATTCATCACATCTGTTTTTAAACTGAAGGTAAGTGATTGAGTTTTATCTTTATTTAATATAAAATTATTTTTTATGAACCATTTTTCTATTGTTTGTAAACGTAATAATGATCTTTCTTGTAACATTTTCAGGTTTGATCCGGAGCAGCACAGGTTAGTATCATCACAGAACAATTATTATTTCTTCGTCATCTTCAGCACCTACTACCTCCTCAAGTACTTCTCCACATCATTGACAGCTATAATAAATAAAATTGGTCCTAAAATAGATCCCTGGGGTACTCCTAGATGTACCGCCCGTTTCCTAGATATTTTATCGCCATACTGGACATACTGAGTTCTACCTGTTAAGTATGATTGAAAAAGTTCAAGCGCTGATCCAGTAATACCAAGTTTCCTCATTTGCTTGATTAGAATCCGATGTGGAACAAAGGCTTTGGATAAATCACAGCAGTCAATTTTAGCATGTTTACATTGTTCTAAGCATTTAATAACCATGTCAATTAGCTTGAGTATAGCGGTGGTAGTACTTCTTCCTTTTCTATAGCCATACTGGCAGTTAGAAATGAGCTTATTTTCTTCCAAGTAATCAACTAACTGTTTTTTCATTATATTTTCTAAAACTTTCAACAGAACTGGTGTTATTGATATTGGTCTATAATTAGAAGTATCATCCTTGCTTCCTTTTTTATGAATAGGAATGACCTTAGTTTCTTTCAAAGTCGAGGGAAAAGTTCCTTCCTCAAGGCATTTATTAATCAAGTATGTGAGAGGTTCAATTATGAGGGGTGCTATTTTTTTAAGTAAATTAGTTGACATGTTATAAACATCTTTGCAATTTGAGTTTTTCATATTTTTGATGATGTTACTAATTTCTTCTATTGTTGCAGGTTTAAACCAAAAAGGAGTAGAGCTGTTATGAACTGGTGTCAAGTCATCCATCCTATCATTATTTTTATCATCATATGTACCGGCTGAGTCAATAAAATAATTATTAAATTGATCTGGCAATAAGTTTTGATGTAAAGAGTTAATTTTATTTTTACCTGTTTCCTCTCTTATGATATTCCAAGCAGTTTTGGTTGGATTATTGCTTTCATCAATAAGTTTAGCATTATGACAGGCCCTAGTTAATTTCAGGTTTTTCCTATATCTACTTCTCAGCGCTTTATATGCTTTCCAGCCAGAACTATTTTTATCGTCTTTATAACAATCATACATAGATATAACCTCCTCTCTCATCTCTTTGAGTTCATTACTAAGCCACTTGCTGCTTTTACATTTTTTTACATGTTTAAGTTTTTCAGGAAAACACTTATCCATAAAATTCTTAAGTGTATTCAAAAATGCATTAACATATTACTGTCTTGTTGACCATTGTATAATTGTGACCAATCAATCTCACTAATTTGTTTTTTTAGCATCTCTATTCCTTTTTGAGTATGAGGTCTGCACTTATAGGTAGTGTTAACTTGACTCTCTTCCGCGACAAGTGAAAATTTAATATTAATTATGCTATGATCGGATAAGTCTATGTCTTTTACTTCAGTGGTAAATAAATTTATATCGTCAATCTTAACAGCTATATTATCAATACATTTATCAATTCTTGTGGGCTCTTCCACTAGAAAGGTCAATCCATATGATGAAAAAAGATTTACAAGTGAATTATACTTATTACAAGAATGATCTAAAAAATTAATATTCCAATCAGCTGCAATAGCTATAGGAATCCTTTTATTATTAACTTTATGCAAAAGTTTGTCAATTGTCTCAAGGAACTCACAGAAGTTATTTCCTGGAGGTCTATACAAGCACACAAGGATCATTTTAGGGTTGTGGAGTTCAACCGCTGCTATTTCACAAACACCTTCTTTGGATAACTTAGTAATGTTAGTTAAACATCTATATTCTAGTCCATTCCTTACAGAAATCATAGCACCTCCATTTTTCTTTAAAACTCTGTTGAATATGGAAGCAGTAGAGAAATTTGTTGGATTATAAAGATCCTTCTCACCAGGTTTTAACCAATGTTCCGTCGTCATAATTATATCTAGATCATTTGAGTTAGAAATAACTACAATTTCGTCAATTTTATTTCTTATGCACTGAGCATTATTGTACATTATCTTTAAATATTTACAGGAACTTACTTGTTTTTTACAACTATTTACAATATTCACATCTTTTACTTTATTGTCTGCTAAAATCGATCTTGAGGTAGACTTCTCTTCCGAAAAAAACGACTTGGTCTAATCATCACTCTTCTAGGCCAAATGTTGGGATTATTAATAACTTCATAATCCTCTTCGTGAACAGTTATGGAAAAGGCAGCATAATCATTAGATCTAACATCAATTCTATTCACTTCTAAGATGTCTTTAACTATTCTTGATCTGACAAACATTTCTACTTTCTTGGTCGTAGTCGTTTTAAAATCTAATTTAGACACGGGTCTTCTTTCTGACAGCGGATAACAATTCTGTAGTATCCGAAGTACTGAATAATTTACTTGTAGCACTTCTATTGCTTACGGTATTCGAACTTAACAAAACATTGTTGTTGTTGTTGTTGAATTCTCCTTTTTTTATATTGTCAGAAATAAATATGTCAGACAGGCTATCGGTATTCAGACTTGGTTTCTTGTTCTAAGATGTTATTGTGTGTTTGTGTGCTGTATGTTGGTTGAATCTTCTATGCGATATGATGTCTTGAGGTTGAAAGGATTAATTTTATTTATGATTTGAGTAGATTTTCTTGAGTAGTTGTAGTTTAGTTTTAGATTAGTTAGTTGTTAATTTGTTTAGTTATATATTATTTATTGGATTAATGTAGATTTGGTGAAGTTATATTTGTAGATTTCCTTGATTCCTGGCTTGAAGCATCCACTACCACAGAGAGAGAATAAAAAAAAAATTTTAATCAATAAAAATGATAAATTTAAAACTTGAACCAACTTTAAATCTTAGAAAAGAATTATTTTGAGATTATTTTATCCATCAATTTCACATTAATTGCAATTATCTTAATTATTTAAATTATATTATTAATTATTGATCATTAATAATTGTTCAATAATCATTAAAAAGTGTGATCAAATATTTAGTATTTTTAAAACTTAGAGTAATATTTATAATTTTCTCACTTATTTTAAATTAAGTCCATAAATTTTTAAATAAAAGCACAAAAAACCCAATTCATTTAAATCCTTTGTTTGACAAGGTTTTAATGAGTCCACTTTTATTTAAATCACTTAAATTGTAGAAAAAAAAAGTTGTTATTAATTGCCACAAGTGTGGGTCGTCTTTGAGTTACAAATTAAAAAGAAATATATAAATGCAAAAATTATTATAAATTATTAAATTCTAAAAAGAGAAAAAGGGGGGTTCCACCAGCCTGGGCCAGCACGGTCAATTGTAGATTTAATTTACAAAACATGAATAATATATGTTACTATGTAATATACAAGTTATTTACAAAATTTAACATTTTAAATTAAGCTATAGTCAGTTAAAGTGTAGATGGTCTTTTCTACCCAGTTAACACTTTAAAGATATTTTAATTTTTAATGACATTATTAAATGGATACTTAAGTCTTAGGATTTGAAGTAGATGTTTTTAAGTCAGAAATGCCTGAAACAGGAAGGCAAAAAGAGGGCTGGCTAGCTCTTTAATCTCAATCTTTAAATAAAAGCAATTGAATGGTTCTACAAATCATAGTTTCACAAATCAAAAAATTTTCCAATTTCGGATATGCTGATTATTTGATAAAGAATCCTTGCTGTCTTATAATGAAACAAGTCAACAGGACTATCTAATCATACATGAACAGGAAATTTTATTGAATATCAATATAATGATAATGAAGTTGCCTTAAATACAGTTATTTAAATTAGATAGATATATTTAAAAACAAAAAAGCTAATGGTATCATATATTATA